>VZQC01006228.1:5186690-5217767 GCA_009823505.1 Rhizomys pruinosus | reverse complement strand
TCTAAATGATTATGTGTAAATGTGACAATGAAAAATTAATGGTTCCACAGCCTTGCACAGCCAAGGTGTGCAGCAGACCAGAAAACTAAGAACTTTCTGTGACTTGACATTAAGTTATTCTATGAGATTTTAGAAAAAAAGGTGAATCCCTCATTGTATTAAGTCATGTGTCTGTCCAAACTGTCTGTGTGTCAACTGCTCTCCCATGTGTCCGAGATTCATGTCATATGTGTTCTTCTCTGTTGGTTTCTGTTAAAAGTGGCCACTTCAAAGTTCTTCCATTCTATATCGTGCACAAAAATTAAGTTTACTTTTGGCATGCCTCTTAAACTTTTTCAAAGACCTAATTTGAACCCAAGTTCTTAAGTTCCTACAGAGAAAAATCTAAACTGGTTATCTAAAGATTTTATTTGTTATCTCTTAGACCGAATTTAATCTCCAAATTAAACTGTTTTAAAGTAATGTTGTTTGCAGGTATTCTAATTTCAGTTTCCTTTCACGTTGTTTTCCAGACCTCTGAAGAACTGATTTTTTTGACCCTTATGATTTCACTAACAGATGTTTGTTTTCTTTTCTCCTACTTAACCAGGCTTCTGACAGCTGTGCCGTCATCCCTCTGACCACAGATTCATTCATACTCTGGCACTTAAACAGTGGCACATGGCTTCCCCTGAATGCCTGTAAGCTGCAAGCCCTTCCCTCCAATGAAACAGCCTAAAATGTTTTTTGGTATTGTCAGTTACTAAATTGTCTTGGCTTTGTACTGCCTTGGTACAACTGAATGTTTCCTGACACCTCATTCTTTATCTTCTTCCTTGGTGAAACTGTCTTTAATTACTGTAACTGTAGTCATGGCTAGCCTTCAGGACAAATTGGATATATAATTCTGTTTTCCATCACTTGTTAAAATATTTCAATAAGTTCACAGTTTAGAACTAAATTGTAAGACGTCAATGACAGCATGATAAAAAACAAACAACAGCCAGGCGTGGTGGCGCACGCCTTTAATCCTAGCACTTGGGAGGCAGAGGCAGGTGGATCTTTGTGAGTTCAAGGCCAGCCTGGTCTACAGAGTGAGTTCCAGGACAGCTGGGACTACAGGGAGACCCTGTCTCAAAAAGACAAAAAACCAAACAAACAAAAAAGTGTATTAACCATCTCAGCCTTGGGAATGCATTTGGGGCTGTATGCTTTAAATGACATTTCTGAAGAATGTAAACATTCATGTCTGACAGCAATGTATGTGAGTCTGTTCAATACAAGCACTAGGATAGAAATCTCATCCATGAATGTGAGGATCAATGTGTGTATGTATGTGGATGACACTGTTAACAGTTCTCTAATATAGTTACAGCATATTAGGAATCTATCAGACCATTGACGGACAGTGTACTCCAATGTGTGTATGTCTAGCAATGTATGTGCCTCTGCTCATTACAACCTTTACAAACTGCCATCACCAAAATTAAGTTTTAGACCCTTATGTATGAGTTTATGCATGAAATACTGTTCACTTTTAAGAATTCTATAACATGGTTATAGCATATATAAGAAATTGTGTTCCGGGGCGAGAGATGGCCTAGTGGTTAAGAGTGCCAACTGCTCTTGCAGAGGACCTGGGATCGATCCCCAGCACCCACATGGTGGCTGAAAACTGCCTTTAACTCCAGTTCCAGGGAAATCTGACATCCTCTTCTGACCTTCACGGCATTGCATGACAGGGGTGCACAAACCTACATGCAGACAGTACATTCATACACATACAAAAGTAAATAAAATTAAAAAATTTTTTTAATAAAAAAAAAGAAATTGTGTTCCACAGCTGGAGATTCTCAGTACTATGCAACATAGGGACAGTCTATAAAAATTAATTTTATGGGACTTGAGAGATGGCTCAGTGGTTAAGTGTGCCGACTGCTCTTGCAGAAGACCTGGATATGATTCCCAGCACCCACATGGCAGCTAAGAACTGTCCTTAACTCCAGTTCAAGGGGAATCTGACACCCTCTTCTGAGATCTGTGGCATTGCACAACACAGGTGCACCAGCCTACATGCAGACAGTACATTCAAACACATAAGAAAAAATTTTTTTCAACTACAAGTCCATCCTTTTGTGATTACAACACACCTTGTTATGGCCTCTGGTGAAACAGACATATGTAAATATTGAGTTACCTGTACATACTAAAAATGTTTTATATATCTGTTGTCCTGTTAGTAAATGATTTTAAAACTGAATGTAATAGTTGAGAATTTTTTTCTAATTTGAAATTCAGTTTGTCTTTTTGACCTTACTAATATTGTATTCAACAAGCTATTAAGCTCTAATTATACATGGTGATGTGACTACCAATCAGTTTGATAGTCAAGGGAAGAATGGAAGTTATTCTAAAAATTTGTCTTAGACCTGAGTACTGAATAGGTCATCTGGATTTCAGAAGTTCAAACTACCCTATGAAGGTTTAAATTCCACCTTTAATATGGGAGACAAAGTTTTTGTTACTCATTTGTTATTCTCTGATTTTTTTTGACTGCCCACCACCAAAACCAAAATAACTGACCGTTTATTAAATTGTGTATTTCTTAGTACTTTGACCAATTTAGCGAAATCATATAACTGTTCTAAATTTCATAATGGAATATCAAAGAATATTATTTATCTATTAAAATAATTAAAATTTTAGGTCACAAGATGGTAGGGCAGACTCACCTGCCAGTAATTTGTTAGTGTTGGTGCTAAAGGTGAAACAGTGTGCTGGGTATAATGGCACAGCCCTTTAATCCCAGGCTGAGGCAGGCAGGTTTCTGTAAGTGTCAGGCCAGTCTGGTCTACATAGGAAGTTCCAGCCCCAGCAGGGGTGCATAGTGAGACCCTGTCTCAGAAACAAAACAAAAAGATAAAGTAAATCTTTTTTTGTTTGTTTGTTTGTTTACAGTGTTTGTCACCCCCCCTTAAGACAGTTTAGAACTCATTGAAACAAACAAAAATAAATAAATAAATAAACCAAATTTTTTTTTGTTTTTTTGAGACAGGGTCTCCCTGTAGCCCCGGCTGTCCTGGAACTCACTCTGTAGACCAGGCTGGCCTTGAACTCACAAAGATCCACCTGCCTCTGCCTCCCAAATGCTAGATTGAAGGTGTGCGCCACCACGCCCAGCACCAATAAATTTTTAAGGTAAGCTAAAAAAAAAAAAAAGGTTAAAAAAGTTAATGCACAATTTCTTAGTGAATAAAGGTGTAGCTGTTAAATTAATATGCAAATTCACATGCTGGTATTTTAAAAGCAGCTCACATGAAAAACCATGTTGTGTTAATCTGTTTTAAATTCATACCATTATTATAGTTCTATGTGGGGTAGTGGTTCATTTGTCTCCCTTAGGGATAGTTTATCACAGTTGTAATTGTCCCTTATATTCCTGGGTTATGTATGTACAAACTGAAGCTGTAAATTGCGAACATTGGAAAGCACCACTGTGACATAAACATCAAAATAATATATTAAAGGTAGCTGGGCGTGGTGGTGCATGCCTTTAATCCTAGCACTTGGGAAGCAGAGGCATATATATAAAAGGTAAATGGAAATGGAAATAGTAAATAAAAATTACAATACTGTGAAACTTATCTTCGAACTCTTTTTTTTTAAAGTTCCCCATGACCACAAATAATGCAGTCCAGTTTCCGCATTTGGGGAAATGGAAAGGGTCAGCACATCCCAAGTGCAATGGTATCTCCCCTGCCAGGTAAGTATCTTCCAACTCTTTAAGTTAAGTTAACCTCTATTCATGTTAGTGGGTAACTGTTGAGTTTTGAGAACACAGCACATTTCTGTGTGACCCCAAATCATTATTTACGTTGTAACTTATTCAGCTTAGCAAGTGCATTTTATCTGATGGAGTTGATATCATGAGATAACATATTTACTCAATTGAGCAGGGCATGGTGGCGTATGCCTTTAATCCCAGCACTCAGCAGGCAGAGGCAGACAGATCTCTGTGAGTTCAAGGCCAGCCTGGTCTACATAGTGAGCTCCAGGCCAGCTGGGACTAAAGGGAGACCTTGTCTCAAAAAGACCAAAAAAAAAAAAAAAAGTAATAAGAATATTCCCTCCAATGGGAACAGGGAGCTATAATTCTCCACAATCAGATCTCCTCTGTGCAAAGCCCTCTGAGCAGGGTCTAGGCATTCCCTCTCTTCCAGTGAAAACACCACAGCCACATCACTATCAGCAAACCCTGAAATAAAAAACAATACTTTAGGGCTGGAGAGACGGCCTAGTGGTTAAGAGCACCGACAGCTCTTACAGAGGACCCGGGTTCAATCCCCGGCACCCACATGGTGGCTGAGAACCATCTTAACTCCAGTTCCAGGGGAATCTGACACCCTCTTCTGACCTCTGAGGCATTGCATGACATGGGTGCACAAACCTACATGCAGACAGTACATTCATACACATACAAAAATAAATAAAATTTTAAAAAATAATAAAAAACAATACTTTGACCAGGTGCCCACAGGAAGATTGCTTTTATGTAATAAAGGACATTAAAGAGATTGACTGGCATTTTCTGATGTAGGGTGTGATCGTAACTACTCTGAAAGAGCTTTCTGACACTGTAATGTTTTCTAATGCGTTTTCTAAATGCAGAAACAGTATGGCAACATATCCATGTATTATTCAGCATGTATACTTTCCTTTTAGGAACTACAGGATCTAAAATGAAAACCTCAATACTGGATTCATATCATAAATTACATGTTTCAGATGGAACATTAATGGTGAATTAAAACTTTACTTCCTTTTTTCCTTTTTTTTTTTGAGACAAGGTCTCCCTATAGCCCCAGCTGGCCTGGAACTCACTCTGTAGACCAGGCTGGCCTTGAACTCACAGAAATCCACCTGCCTCTGCCTCCTGAGTGCTAGGATTAAAGGCATGGGTCAGCACACCTGAACTAAAGGTGGCTCTTAGCCCCCATGTGGGCACTGGGAATTGAACCCAGGTCCTCTGCAAGAGCAGTCAGCGCTCTTAACCACTGAGCCATCTCTCCAGCCCCTTAAAAGTTTACTTTTCAGCCGGGCGTGGTGGCGCACGCCTTTAATCCTAGCACTTGGGAGGCAGAGGCAGGCGGATCTTTGTGAGTGAGTTCTACAGAGTGAGTTCCAAGACAGCTGGAGCTACAGGGAGACCCTGTCTCGAAAAGACCAAAAAAAAAAAAAAAGTTTACTTTTCACAGGTGTGGTGACACACATCTTTAATCCTAGCACTCAGGAGGTAGAGGCAGGTGTATCTCTGTGAGTCCAAGGCCAGCCTGGTCTACAGAGTGAGTTCCCAGCCAGCTGGGGCTACAGGGAGACTCTGTCTCAAAAAGACCCCTTCCCCCATAAAAATAAAAACTCATAGTGATTCACCTGCCTCTGCCTCCTGAGTACTAGGATTAAAGGCATGCTCCACCAGCCAGGCAGAACTCCCTCCTTTCAAGTGGTTGACAAGACACCTCATAGATCCTCCATATTCCCATTGCTCTTGGTTATCAAACAGTACTTGATGGTGTAAGACCCTGTTGTTGAAGTCACTATGTCCATGACTTCTAGAACAAATAAGGAGAAATCAAATTGGTACTGACCTGGAAACTACATCTCTGCTGGCTAGCTTTGATCATGCTAGAATCACTGGCACTGGAATGTAACCACCAACCTTACCCAGCTGGGAACACAAGAATCTACAATAGCAACTGACTTGCCACAATGTGCCATTGATACAGTGGTATGAATAGTCTGGAGTAATTAACCACAGTCTAGATGGATATAAGGCCTGCTTCACAGTACTGAGTCCATATTTGACACTATTATCAAGACCAAGAGCCTAAGGCAAGATGGGTCTCTGGCATTGGGAGAGAAGCTGCTATCATTCTGCTAAAGACAGTATTATGCTGACTCTTAAGGAGTTATTGTTATGCCCAGAGTGGAATGTTATCGTTCAATGCTCACCTGAGAGGATTCTCCTTGCAGCAGATGGCTATTAATACAGAGACCCATCCCACATGAAGAGAAAAAGAGACTGCAGAATGCTCATCCCTGAATGCAACACCTATTTCACATTCTCTCCTCCCAAGGCTCAGGGTTCATTTTGGAAGAGGTGGCAGAAAGATTGTTTGGCAGATCAGTACAAGGAAACTGTGGTCTGGATGCCACAGGGTATTTACACATAGGAACCCACAGCAGTTAGCACTCCCTGCTAAAGACCAGTGAAAATCCTATCCAGACAGAGGCCCAGTATAGACACAGAAGGTGGATAAACCCTTCAGCCCTAACTCAGGATCAACTGGAAATTGGTAAGTGTTGGGAGAAGGAGAGTCAGTTTTCCTTACTGGTATTATGCCTTGCAGGGTCACCAGACCCCAGGAGATAGACCCACACCCAAAATCATTTAGGAAATTCAGATCAGACATGACAGGCCTCTAAAAAAGAAAAGTAATAATGGAAGACATGAAGCTGGAAGTGGGGGAGAGAAGTATTGGTAGAAAATGGAGGAGTCTGAATATGATCAAAATACATTGCATCAAATAGGTTTTCTTGGTTTTTTTTTTCTCCCTGTGGCCCCAGCTGTCCTGGAACTGCCTCTGTAGACCAAGCTGGCCTTGAACTTACAAAGATCCGCCTACCTCTGCCTCCCAAGTGCTAGGATTAAAGGCATGCGCCACCATGCCCGCCGCAGAAATAGTTTTTATCTATTTTTATTTTTATGTATATACATGTTTTGCCTGCAAAACAGTAACTGCACCACATTCAGGCAATGACTGTGGAGGCCAGAAGAGGGCATAGAATCCCCTGGATCTAGAGTTAGAGATGGTTGTTAGCCACTGTTATTGCTAAGCACTGAACCCACGTCCTCTGCAAGAGCATCCACTGCTTTTAACCACGGAGCCATCTCTCCAGCCCCTGATATTTGCTTATACACTGGATATTGATCTAGTCAATCATTAATACATCCACATGTAAATATCATCATTCCCTATGCTGAGTGTAACCAAATTGAGCTTTTCTTATAATATTATGATAGAAAATGCAAATTGCAGAATTTTATTCACCTTGTTGTGGCACAGAACAGTAGAACTTACTTAAGCCATAAAGCAATGACGGTTACTATGTTTACATCACATTCTCCCCATTCACTGGTGCTGCCATTGTATCTTCAACATCTATCTTTTCTGTTTTCATATTTCCGTTAGGGCTCAGATCATGCAGTGCTTGTGTTCTAACTTCTTTTACCTGAAGATCAATCCTGTTGTATGAGAAGATTCCACCCTTTTCTATGATGGAATAATATTTTATTCTTTAGAAATATATTTCAGTAGAGCTGGGCGTGGTGACACACACCTTTAATCCTAGCACTTGGGAGGCAGAGGCAGGCAGATCTTTGTGAGTTCAAGGCCAGCCTGGTCTACAGAGTGAGTTCCAGGACAACTGGGGCTACAGGGAGACCCTGTCTCGAAAAGACAAAAAAAAGAAATATATTTCAGTAAATTATTTGTTAATGGACATTTAAGAAAATTCCATATTCTTCAAATAGTGTTGCCATAATTAGGGAGTGCACATATCTGTAGCCTGTAGTGAATTTACTTCCTTTGAGTTTCTATCCAGGATTAGTTAGTAGGATCCACACTTGAGAGAGAACACCTGTGCCTTGTTTTTCAGTATCTGTTTTATTTATCTCAGTAAGTACAGCCATTTGTAGTTCCATTCATTTACCTGCAAATTCCTTAATTTTTTTCTTTGCCACCGAAAAGGACTTCATTGTATGAATGTACCAAATTTACATGATCTGTTCATAGACTGGGGAGGACATTAAGATTATGCCTCTGTGTTTCAAAGAATGTAGAAGAGAAATGTTACTTTTTAAAACTCTAGGTTATCATGTACTTCACTGAGACACTAAATTTGTTTCTTCTGATGAATTGGGAAGGCTTGGATTAGAATTAAGGCTCTCACATTCTGGAAATTTCATGGGCAATAGTTACAGAGCTTATAAGGCAGGTTGTTTTGTTTTGTTTTTGTCTAGAGACCACCTTGAAACATTTCTTCCATTAAATAAGTTTTAACATGACAATTTATGAAGTATTAATTGTGTTAATAGTCAATTTCAAAAATGTATGTCCAGAACAAAATATCACATTGCACCTTCTAAACACACATTTTTGCTTTTTGTCAAAATTATTTTTTTTTTTTTTGGTCTTTTCGAGAGAGGGTCTCCCTGTAGCCCCAGCTGTCCTGGAACTCACATTGTAGACCAGGCTGGCCTTGAACTTACAAAGATCCGCCTGCCTCTGCCTCCCAAGTGCTAGGATTAAAGGGGTGCGCCACCACGCCCGGCTGTCAAAATTAATATTAAGAGGCTAGAGGGGCTGGAGAGATGACCTAGCAGTTAAGAGCGCCGACTGCTCTTGCAGAGGACTCAGGTAAGATAACACCTTTGACCCCAGGACCCCAAGTGATCACAGCTTAATACATAAGATACCAAGTACTGTAGCATGTCTGTATTCCTGTGCTGGTGGTTTATGATTTGAGTCTTTAGAAAGGACCTGGATTTCTAACACAGTAAGGGTGCTCAATAGATGAGGAGAAAACACAGTTGGGAATACTACCAATAACTCTCCAATTGGAATATTCTTTCTAAACTCTGATATTTACCGAGCTTCTTCAGTTTGTATATTTAGTGTTCTAAAGGTAAGTACAGCTCGGCCAAACACCAGGGTAGAAATCAAACTTTATTATTAGGACGACAATACTACATGCTATAGAGTTTATGAATTTATCATGGAAGAAAAAAGAAAGCATAACATCTCTCAAAAGGGGGCTGAAGCAGGTGGATCTCTATAAGTTCAAAGCTAATCTAGTCTACACAGTGAGATCGAGGCCAACTTGAGCTAGAGGGAAATGCCATATCAAAAAGGCGAAAAGGAAAAAAAAAGCAAAAAAATTGATAAACAGTCTAAGAAATAAATTTTTTAAAATACCATTTAAAGTTGCATTTGAAAAGAAAATTATTTATAAAAACTCAAACCAAGGAAGTGAAAGCCTTGTGCAATGAAATGTTTATGACACTAAAAAAAATTAAAAGTGGATACTAAAAGATAGAAAGACCTCTCACACCATGAATTTGTAGGATTAATATTGTGGAGATGGCCATCCTACCAGAAACCATCTACACATTTAATGAAACATGCACCAATCTCCCAACACAATTATTAACAGAAATTGAAAAATGATTTTTTTATTTTAATTTTATTTATTTATTTATGTGTATGAATGTACTGACTGCAGGTAGGTTTGTGCACCGGTGTCGTGCAATGCCGTGGAGGTCAGAAGAGAGCGTCGGATTCCCCTGGAACTGGAGTTCTCCTAGAATGGAGTTACAGACGGCTCTCAGCCGCCATGTGGGTGCTGGGGATCGAACCTGTGTCCTCTGCAAGAGCAGTCGGCGGCGCTCTTTACCCCTAGGCTATCTCTCCAGCCCCCCCCCCTTTTTTTTATGTGTATGAATGTACTGTCTGCATGTAGGTTTGTGCACCTGTGTCATGCTATGCCAAAGAGGTCAGAAGAGGGTGTCTGATTCCCCTAGAACTGGAGTTAAAGACGGTCCTCTGCAAGAGCAGTTGGCGCTCTTAACCACTAGGCCATCTCTCCAGCCCCTGAAAAATGATCTTAAAGTTGATATGGAAGTATAAAGACCCTAGTATTGCCAAAATGATCAACAACTTTAAAAAAAAATTGTCTCAATATCTTCACCCCTCACTTCAGTTTAGAGCAGACAGCTATTTTAATAAATATGGCAGACTACCAGCATGAAAAGTGGCACATCAATTTGGGGAACGAAAATGAAAGAAGCATAACCCCCCTCAAAAGGACAAACATGGGGCTGGAGAGATGGCCTAGCGGTTAAGAGCTCCGACGGCTCTTACAGAGGACCCGGGTTCGATCCCCAGCACCCACATGGCGGCCGAGAACTGTCTGAAACTCCAATTCCAGGAGAACTCCAGTTCCAGGGGAATCCGACACCCTCTTCTGACCTCCGCGGCATTGCATGACACAGGAGCACAGACTTGCATGCAGACAGTACATTGATACACATACAGAAATAAATAAATGCCAGGCGTGGTGGCGCACACCTTTAATCCTAGCACTTGGGAGGCAGAGGCACGCGGATCTCTATGAGTTTGAGGCCAGCCTGGTCTACAGAGTGAGTTCCAGGACAGCCAGAGCTACAGGGAGACCCTGTCTCAAAAAGACCAAAAAAAAAAGGACAAACATGAAGAATACAAAAAAATTACATTACCCCCCCTCTGAGAATTTCACTTTATGTCTTGAGATGAGAAACTTGTACACAAAAAGTTAACACACATACAAAGTAGTTTGCCAAGGAACTCTGATTATGGGTAAGAAATTGTATTATAAGTATTCTCACCAGCAAAAACAAGACAGAGCTGAAACTTTACAGCATCAGGTCTCTGTACAAAGCCCTCTGAGCAGGATCTAGCCATTCCCTATCCTCCTGTGAGAAGTCCACAGCCACATCACTGAATGTCAACACACCCAGAAATGAACACTAACAGTTTGACCATGTGTCCACAGGCAGACTGCTTGTCTTCAACGAAGGACATCAAAGAGACTGAGAGGCATTTTCTGATGTGGAGAGTGCTCAGAACTATTCTGAATATGCTTTTCACGCTGTCACATTCCTAACTGTGGAACTAGCATGACAGGACGTCCTCGGATTCAGTATAAGTACTATATGCTTTAAAGGACTGTAATATTTAACATTAAGGCCTTGACATAAGAATATGCATTTTTAATGTTGGATCCATATCACAAATTATATATTTCAAATAGAATATTAATGATGAATTAAAAATTTAATTAAGTGTTAGTGCTTAAAATTATAACTGTGGACATCTGCTAAAATATGTTCTTATTCAATACAATGTAGGATCATTTCTTCTGTGACTAATTCTAACAAACTCTCCAGGGATGACAAAACCCTGGAACAAACTCCACTCCCTTAGATACAAAAAAGTAAGACCATGGAAGGCAAAATCCACAGATGAATTTAAACTTGGAAGAGCAAGGTGTGGAACCACTGAATTGAAGTAATTACTGTGCACTCCAGATTACTTGACAGCCCATTCATTCAAATACTGAATGTGATTAATTTTTAGGATATTCTGTAAACCATAAAGTTGCTGACAAAAATCAGGATTCGACCTAGTTCATATGCTCTTAAATTTACCTGATTGTAATAATCTTTAATAGTCTAAATCTAGGATGTACAGGCCAACGACCCACCTGTCTGTAATCGAATATTCAGTCCTGCATTCCTTGCCTTAGAATAAGCAGAAACAATGTTTAAATTCCAGCTGTATCTCACAGACCTGCCTGTGCTAAGAGCCCCTAACTGCAGAGAGCCCAGCGCCAATCTGATCACAAGATCAGGAGTCTTTCCCTGGGCCTCCGGTTCCCTCAGCACTCTCCCCCTACCTCCTCGTACCTCCGGCCCCTCACGGAATCCCCTCAGCAACAGCAGCTCCACGTGGTTCTAGCTTGGCTGAACTTGTGCGTCCAATCCACTGCCGACCTAGCTCTACCTGCCTCTGTTTCCGCAGCACCCTGCTCCCCAAGTGGAGGGGTCCGCAGGTTTCTGTGGAGTTTCCCAGGCCCCCAAAGACCAAGGGTCCTGCCAGACTTTAGCGACTCTCCACTTCCCGTCTGGCACCGCCCACTCCTCCCCAGGCTTTACAGGAAATGGATGTTTCTGGGTACGTCACAGGAAGCACATTGCTTGAATCCAGGGACTGAAGTCATACTGCAGTGTGCGGCAGACACCACGAGAGGGCAGCCTTTCCATTTTGCTAATTAAAGAAGTGGGTCTTCCAGAAATCAGAAGTGCATTTAGGGAAAGCATAGAAAATTCCAACTTAATATCTAATTGCTTGTGCTTCATTAGTAGGATTGAAAGGTTGTTCCTGGGCCTAGCGGTTAAGAGCGCCGACCGCTCTTGCAGAGGACCCGGGTTCAATCCCCAGCACCCACATGGCGGCCAAGAGCCATCTGAAACTCCAATTCCAGGACAACTCCAGTTCCAGGGGAGTCCGACACCCTCTTCTGACCTCCGCGGCGTTTGCACGTCACGGGTGCACAGACTTGCATGCAGACAGTACATTCATACACATACGGAAACAAATAAAATTTAAAAAATAAAAAAAAAGAAAGGTTGTTCCTGGACAAACTGTCAGCCCATGAAAGGACACAGCCAGAACTGACCAGAGTCCAAGACAACAGCTCCAGAGAAAGTAGACTGTTTTGCTTCTCGTCCACCTGTGCCCCTTTCCTAAGCCTGGGGAGCAGTCTGCGGAGGAGGGGTCGTGGTAGAGTGTGGGGGCTGCGATTGGGGTGGGTGGTGGAACTGCAGGGGTATAGTCCACTCGTTTGGTCCGCTTGATTGAACATGCAGGCTCCCCCTGCTGGATGGTGGAACACATGAGCTGTGTGGGTTTGGGCACAGCTGCTTGCGGGTTGGTTTTTCATGAAGGATGCTTGTGCTCATAGATTGTCGCTTGTTGTTAAAAAATGAAAAAAACTACTTGCCGGGCGTGGTGGCGCACGCCTTTAATCCTAGCACTTGGGAGGCAGAGGCAGTTGGATCTTTGTGAGTTCAAGGCCAGCCTGGTCTACAGAGTGAGTTCCAGGACAGCTGGGACTACAAGGAGACCCTGTCTCGAAAAGACCAAAAAAAAAAAAGAAAAAAAGAAAAAAACTGAGAGAAAGATGCAGGACAGTTATGGCAGAATGCATAATCTGGGATGGGGTGGGGTGGGGGGAAGGGAAAGGGAAATATGCCTGAACTGAATTGGAAAATGATGTATGAAATACACAAAGCATCAATAAAAAAAATGAAAATCTAAAAAAAAAAAAAAGAAAAAGAAAATTCCAACTTAAAACTTACCAGAAAGAAATACACAAAAAGTTTAGGAAACTGTTAAAACGCCACAGCTGCAAATGATGGACATAGAAGAAAGAGAACAAAGGAATGGATAATATTTTTTAATTATTTTATTTTATTTATATATTTATGTGTATGAATGTATTGTCTGCATGTAGGTTGTGCACCTGTGTCGTGCAATGCCGCGGAGGTCAGAAGAGGTGCGTAATTCAATGACAGAAGAATGTTTCCCAAATCTATAGAAAAAGTTATGCATCCAGAGGCTGGAGAGATGGCCTAGCGGTTAAGAGAGCCAACTGCTCTTGCAGGGGACCTGGGTTCGATACCCAGCACCCACATGGCGGCTAAGAACCGTCTTTAACTCCAGTTCCAGGGGAATCCGAGACCCTCTTCTGACTTCCGCGGCATTGCACGACACGGGTGCACAAACCTACATGCAGACAGTACATTCATACACATACAAAATAAATAAAACTAAAAAAAAAACTATAAAAAAAGAAAAACTTATGCATCCAAGTACAAGCCCACAGAACATCAAATAGAAACTTTATGACATATAATAGTTAAAATACTAAAGACACACATACTACATGATGGTACTGAAAGTTGTAACAGAGAATGGCTAAGTCCTTGATAAACAACAGTAACAGATGGATTGTTCAATGGAAAAAATTTTAATATTTATTCATTATTTTTCTTTTATTATAGGTTATTTTATGGAAAACTTTACAGTCAGAAAACTTGGAATGATTTTTTTTTCACAACTGCCAGCACTGAGACTTACACTTCACAAAACTATTGAAGAAGTAAATGCTTTTCATGACACAGACTAAAGGAACATGTGACCATGAAGACTGCTCTACTGAAGATACTGGAAGGCATACTAGGAACAAAAGTAAGGGATAAGCACCTCTCAGATGTCAGAGGAGAAAAATGATGCCAAAACTATTCATCTAAAAGGCCAAAGAAAACACAAAATCAAAAAAGGACAAGACTTTATACACATTATTTATAATAATTCTGAATAGCAATGGTCCCAATTCCTTGCAATTAAAGGACACAGACTAGCAGATTGGATTAGGAAAGAGGATCCATCTTCTTTCCACCTCTAAGAAACATGGGTTGCCATCAAAGGGAGACACCACCAAAGGATATGATAAAGCTACGAAGTCATGGAACCAGGACAGAAGCAAATGTTACTACAAAAATAACACACAAAATAGTCTTGAACCTGAATTTTGCAGAAGTGATAGACAATAGTTCATCCTCATTAAGGGCCCAATTGGTCAGGAGGACACTACAGTTCTAAATATGTACACGCCAAAGATAGATTCTCTCAGTTTTATAAAAGAAATACTACTAGATGAAAACCCACAGATTAGCCCCAACACATTAATACTGGGAAAATTCAACACTCTGCTATCTCTAATAGATAGGTCGTCTGGACAGAAACTGAACAGAGACACATTGGAGTTGGATAAATCCATAAATCAAATGCAACAAATTGATATCTATAGAATATTACACTCAAACAAAGGAAGCTACACATTCTTCTCAGAAGCCCATGAAACCTCCAAAATAGACCACAGGATTAAGAGCAGAGCAAGCCTGAAAAAATTGGGGAATGTAGAAATTAGTAGATTTTCTATGCACCACTGTCAAGTATACAGAAAAAAAATCAGGAAAACAGTCCCATTCACAAGGACCACACCAAAAATAAAATATCTAATAAACCTAACCAAGAAAACAAAAGAAGCATTAAGACTCTGAAGAAAGAAATTGAAGAAACTACCACAGGATAAAATAACTTTCCAAGATCAAGAAGTGAAAGAGTTAATCTTGGGCAAATGGCCATCCTTCCAAAAGCAATCTAGTCATTTCATCAGTTCTTTTTCTTTAGTGAACTCTAATATGGATTGTGCTGCCAAGAGTTGTCTGGAGAAACAGAACAAATTTCTTTAATGGGCTTGCTGGTATCTAGAGTAGGCTTTCCAACCCAAGGAAACCAACAGTTCTAAAGACTCTCCCAGGAGCACAGAGACCACTGAAAAATCCATGGTGTAGACTATTTGAAGCAATTATGAAGATAAATGCATTTGAGTCTTCTAACTTACCTCTTGTGAGGTGCAAGGAATTTAGTGACTCTGTACATAAAATGTGTGATAATTTGCAGAAAAATAATGAAAATAATGATGTTGGCTGGTTGCTTCTAGCATCTCTTGGTAAAGTGATGAGGGAAAAGAATAAACTCAATGATAAAATTAACCAGCTCTAGATTTTCATGCAAAGATAAACAGTGACTCTTCTAAATACATCAATACTCATAAATTAGGATAACAATGACTTTGCCAGGCAACTTCATTATATTTATCATAATGTCTTAACTACAGCATTCAATCTTTAATGAATAAATCACACAGATTATTTGAGGGTAAGTCCCCCAGGAACAGATTCCTGGGAAAATCCAATCCACTGATTTATCCAAACTTGAGAGAATTTCCTTGTATTAGATGTCGCTTATGATCTGCCAAAATAAAATGTGAGCGGTCTATTTGAAGGGAAGATAATGTTTTCTCATACAGTTACCATTTTACATCATTAAACACATTCTTTACTTATTAAGACAGTATCAACTTCTATCCTACTTTATTTTATTTTTCCTTCTTTTATTTTTTCTTCTTTTTTTCAGTTTCTATGCAACTTTAAAATTGTTTTACAATTCATTCAATGCACAGTCTTCAAAATTGTATGGTTTCTCTCCAGTATGCATTACCTGATGTCAGGTGATGATGATCCTAAGACTTGACATTTGAATAGAGGTCCTACCACATTCTTCGATTTTGTAGGAGTTGTATGAATTATATCCTCTCTCAAGTCTTCTATGTGTTGACTTCTCCACGCAAAGCAAAAAATAAAACTGTAATTCAATGTGGAGAATAAGACTATAACATTTTCATAGATCTATAAAGAACATGTAATAAGCATAAATACAATACACAACATTTAGAAACATTAACATCACAAAAATGAAAAACTATGCAGTAAAAGCAGGAGCTGAAATAAAAGCTAAAGTGAGAAAATTTATTCACTAAAAACAGAGTAAAGATATATGAGAAATAGAGAAATAAATGGATATACAATCAGAAGAGAGTCATTTAGAAAGCCCAAATATATATTAATAGAACTCTGCATTCCAAGCCATAGACTACATGAGAAAAATAGTAAGAAAAATGTCAATGCTTAATCCTGTTAGGGAAAAGATACCAAATCATTACAAATTAAGAAAATTTGCAATAACATCAGAAAACCTGTCAACAAAGTCCAGAGCCAGAGCAACATGAAATAATTAAAAAATGCATGGAGGGCAGTGGTAGTGAACATATTAACGAACATTGACTTACAGAAGTGGTAGCTCTTAAAATAGATGGAGAAGGAAGAGCATTTGAGAAAATGCAGAATTCATGGCAAGCAGCCATCACTTCAGAATTTATGTAAGCAAACAGGATACACAGAAGAGAAAGACACTCCCATTCATAGGAACAGAAGTTAGAATACAAT
Source organism: Rhizomys pruinosus (assembly GCA_009823505.1). Classification (NCBI taxonomy): domain Eukaryota; kingdom Metazoa; phylum Chordata; class Mammalia; order Rodentia; family Spalacidae; genus Rhizomys; species Rhizomys pruinosus. The sequence continues at coordinate 5,201,215 of VZQC01006228.1, read as the reverse complement.
TGTAATGAGTATGATGAATGCACCATGTCACAGAAGGAATACACCATTAGCAACATAGAAACAAATAAGACCAATATAAATACTAATAAAGAACAAAATAATTATCAATGATTCAAACAATATGAACACTAGCAAAATCATCCTGAATAAAAATTCCCTCTAAAAATATTATCAAATGAGTATAGTCTCAGGTCATCAATTAAAAACAGAGTCTAGAAGAGTGAGTTCAAAGTAACATTAAAGTATCCTTTCTATCCTAAAAACTCACTTTACCGACAATGACATCCAGAAACTTAGAATTAATTATGGCAAACAAACTCCCAGTTAAAAAGAACATATAAATGAGTTGGAATATGAATTCCCATTTATTGTACAGCAGACTATAAGCAAATGTAAGTAAAAGAGATAAAATTATCAGTACATCATATCAGTAAAATAAAAGTCATGTAAAAAACTGTAACTATTTTTGCATTTTATAATTCCAAGTAGAAAGGTAAAGATTGATACTGAAACAATAACAGTGATCAATTTCTTCCCTCCAATTTAAACTCTAGCTTTTTCCAAAACTCAGGAGAAAAAAAACCCTCAAAATCAGAATTATTTCATAGATAAATAGGATTTTAAGGAATCCACAGATTGCCACTTAGAGGAAGTAAGAATGAAAAACTGACAGATTCTCGTAAAAATTATTCTATAAAGATCACATTATGGGTTACAAAGCAAGCATCATGTAAAAGAGAAGTTTCAGGGCTGGAGAGATGGCCTACCGGTTAAGAGCGCCAACCGCTCTTACAGAGGACCCGGGTTCGATCCCCAGCACCCACATGGCGGCCGAGAACCGTCTGAAACTCCAATTCCAGGAGAACTCCAGTTCCGTGGGAATCCGAGACCCTCTTCTGACCTCCGCGGCATTGCACGACACGGGTGCACAGACTTGCATGCAGACAGTACATTCATACACATACAGAAATAAATAAAATTTTTAAAAATTTTTTTAAAAAAAGAGAAGTTTCAAAATCGATATGTATGGCAGTAGAGAAGGCTCAGAGGTTAACAGCACTGACTGCTCTGGCACAGGACCCAGGTTTGTTTCCTAGCACCCACGTGGTGGCTTACAACCATCTGTAACTCCAATTCCAGGGGATCCAATGCCCTCTTCTGACCTCTCCAGCATTGCACAACATGGGTGCCCTTACACACATGCAGACAAGACACTCAGTCACATAATCTAAAAATACTAAATAAAAATAAAAAATAAGTTGAGCATGTATTTGTAAATAACTAGGTAACAAAACTACAAGGGGCTGGAGAGATGGCCTAGCGGTTAAGAGCGCCGACCGCTCTTACAGAGGACCCGGGTTCGATCCCCAGCACCCACATGGCGGCCGAGAGCCGTCTGAAACTCCAATTCCAGGAGAACTCCAGTTCCAGGGGAATCTGAGACCCTCTTCTGACCTCCGCGGCATTGCACGACACGGGTGCACAAACCTGCATGCAGACAGTACATTGATACACATACCGAAAAAAAAAAAAAAAACTACAAATAAGCTGGGCATGGTAGTGCATGTCTTTAATCTCAGAATCCACGAGGAGGAGGCAGGCAGATCTCAGGTCAGCCTGGCCTATAGAGTAAGTACCAGGGCAGCTGGACTACAAGACTACAGGGAGACACTGTCACACACACACACACACACACACACACACACATGCACACACAAACACAAACACACACACACAAATAAACTGGAAAACAAATCAAAGACACTACAGAAATACTTGTTCATTAGTGGAAATTTACTTTGTATAAGCAAAAGGGGAATTTACAAATTCCTACAAATTTCACCTTTGAAGAAAAACTTAATGGATAAAAATCAGGATCTGAAATATAGGTATGAAACAAAATAAATAACATACAAATGGAATTCAACTTTCCCCTTAATAAAGAAGCTAAACACAACTGAGTAGATGGTAAGAAATGAACAATACAGAGAAGAAAGAAAACACACAATAGAAAACATTACATAACATCAATCAATCTATCCATCGAAAAAAATCTGACAAAAGACTGGTCAAGACCATGAAACTGCTAGGAAAAAAAACTAGATTAATAAAACTAGAGGTGAGAAGGTGTTGTTAAAAAGACCTGGGGGGGCAGGGGCTGGAGAGATGGCCTAGCGGTTAAGAGTGCTGACTGCTCTTGCAGAGGACCCGGGTTCAATCCCCAGCACCTACATGGTGGCTGAGAACCTTCTTTAAGTCCCATTCCAGGGGAATCTGATGCCCTCTTCTGACCTCTGCAGCATTTCAGGCCATGGGTGGACAAACCTACATGCAGACATTCATACACATAAAAAATAAATTTTTTTAAAAAATTTTAAAAAGACTTGGGGAGACACGCCTTTAATCCCAGCACTCAGGAAGTGGAGGCAGGCAGACCTCTGTGAGTTCAAGGCCAGCCTGGTCTACAGAGAGAGCTCCAGGCAAGCTGGGACTTCTTTTTCAAAAAGACCATAAATAAATAAATAAATAAATAAATAAATAAATAAATAAATAAGACTTCAATGGCTGGGTGTGATGGCACATGCCTTTAATTCTAGTACTTGGGAGGCAGAGGCAGGCGGTTCTCTGTGAGTTCAGGGCCAGCCTGGTCTACAGAGCAAGTTCCAGGACAGCTGGAGCTACAGGGAGACTGTATCTCAAAAAGACCAAAAAAAAAAAAAAAAGACTTCAATGATATACATTGTGTCATTAAAGAATAATTGATGACAGGGTCAAAAAGCTAGAGGAAATGGATCTAGATAGAATGCATAAATTCCTAACATTTGACCTGTCAATATTAGGTACAAAAGAAAAAAACAGATGCACTACATCAATGACTCCAAGCAATGGCAGACTTGTCTAGATAGGTTCATTACTGATATCCCAAATATTTTTTTTCATGAACTATATTTGGAAAACAAACAAATAAAAATGCAACTACATACAAAGCCAGATAATATCTATATATCAACATTTATGTTGGAATTTCTGCTTTATATTTCTGAGCATTTAAATACAGGAGGACTGATAAGAGTATGTGAGGTACATTTTCATTTTCCCCACATTTTTTTTTATCATATACACTTTCCCTCCAAGAAGTTGTGACAAATTCAACCCCTTGCTGACCCACTCAACATTTACGCCTCTTTTTTCTTCGTTTATTTTTCACAAAAGGGATAAAATCTGCTCTGAACATAAACACCTGAGTATAGGGCCATCCCAGGAGACAAGTTGACATAGCTGAGGCTACTCCCTTGAGGAACACTGATTCCCTCCCAGAACCTATCAATTGCCAATAGCTCCAGAACAAAAGGTGGGAATTTGTGCCAACCTCCCAAGCTCTATTTTGAGATTTTTCTCTAGTATGAGCTTGTGCAGGACTTACAAGTGATGCCACAACCTCTGTGATTTCACATGTGCAGCTGCCTTGGGGTTCCCAGAAATCCTTTTCCTTGTAGTCATACACGGCCTCCTGAAATTGACTATGTAGACCAGGCTCACAGAGATCTCCTTGCCTCTGCCTCCCAAGTGTTGGGATTAAAGGTGTGCACCACCACGCCCGGCCCCCAATGACTCTTATTAGCCTGTGGAAAGTTGTGTATCTCTGTGTTAAGTAACATCTATAGCAAAAATAATATTCTCTGATGAAGTTTGAGAGACTAATCTGTGGCTCTAAAGAGAAGTCACATGGGTTAATTTGAATATTATTCCCATTTACCAGAATAATAGTAGATTGTCTATTGGGGTCATGAACAGGGTAGCCACAGGTATTATTTGAATGATGTACATTTTCTTGAACAGAAAGGTGAGTGGTAGATATTCTCTCTGATAAAATTAATGTTGGATCTAATTTTCAAATATGTGGGTGCAGGCACAGTTCATCAAACAAGAAACTTCCCAATGGTGGAAAGAATATGGAGTAACGAGGAAAATGCCAAGTGAAATGAAACCATAACATTATGTATTCGGAGAATGAAAGTGACAGTGTGAGGGAGGACAGGGAAGAGGGAAGGCAGAGAGGAGGTGGATCAAAAACAGGAAGTTGGTAGAAAAATGCAATATAGCACCTTATGAGATTTAAAACTGATTTTAAAAGTGAATATAATAGGAACTTACCATCAACCCCTGCTGGGTAACAAGAGCAGGAGGAATGACTAGTCTTATTTGAAGGGCTATGGAACCCTAAATCAACAGTTTCAAACTAAGACTCTATTCCTGGTATTGGACTTTTTCTTTGCCAACCTATGGTTTCTAGTAGGGATAATGTGCTCCTGTTGTAAGGTATCTCCTTTCCTTAAGAGTTTAAATGTATGTAAACACATTTTTTTTTTTTTGTCTTTTTGAGACAGGATCTCCCTGCAGCCCCAGCTGTCCTGGAACTCACTTTGTAGACCAGACCAGGCTGGTCTTGAACTCACAAAGATCCGCCTGCCTCTGCCTCCTGAGTGCTAGGATTAAAGGTGTGCGCCACCACGCCCGGCGTGTAAACACATTTTAAGAAGCTTCTATGAGATTGTAGATAGGGATCAGTGGTTAAGAGCACTGGTTACTCATTCAGAGCATCCACATTCCATTCCCAACACCCACATGGTGGCTCACAAACAACTGTAACTCCAGTTTCAGAGAATCTGATACTCTCAGCTGGAAGAAAGCCCCCCCTGCCCCCTATGCATCTCTCCTCCTGGGAAGGGTCCAGTCTATTGCTACTAGAATGTTCTTAGCACCTGAACCTGAGCCCCAAGTCCCATATAAGAAGATCCCAACTTGCCCTGGTGTTCCTGAGAGGATCCTAAAGGTCCAGCCTGAGCTGGCAGTTCCTTTGTATTCTGGAGAGGATCTACCATAACTGCGTTTTTGGTTTAAAATGCAAAAGTAAAAGAACCACTACAAAGACTAGACAGGTAGGGAAAGCTCAGCACAGCAGTTTACATCAAGATACTTAGACTAGCCTGATGAAGAGTGCTAACCTGAAGGAGAGAGCTAGTGAAGGCAGCATCCAAGTGGGGACTTGGGGTGTCCAGCAGAAGTCAACTGGGGCTGTTGAGGCTGTCAGCAGGGGTTCCTGATTGTGTTTTCTCTCCACTAGTGAACTTCTGGCTTCTCTTTCACACTACAGGCATTTTCATAACATGAAAGGTCTGTTATAAATGGTTTACCTTCCAGCTGGTCTCAAAGGCACAGTGTTTTAGTGCCCTTAGCTGCATGCTGCTTTTCCCTCTCTCCATTACAGAGCCAGGTGACCAGCCTGACTCAGGACGGGGTTTTTGAGAAGATGAAGTCCTCTCTCAGAGTCAGCATTCAACAAGCTTAAATAGCACATGACAATTTAACAATATAATTTACATTACACTCTGTCCCCTTTTCCCTCAGAGTGGATCAGTGACTATGAAGAGTCAGTGCTTGACCCCTGTAGGTGGAGCTGGACACATTCATGGAGCCATATGACCAAAAAGATAACTGAGGTAGGGGCTAGGCCCCATGTATCACCTGTGTGGTGATGGGACCACAAATATCATGCAGCATGGTGTGGTGCCCCTGAGAGGATAGGGGCAGACTGTCCTTGGTTAAGATTTTTCCTCAGTGAACCTGGGCCAATTGGCTGGGTGACATGGACTTTTAAGTGGTCTGTGGGAATAGAGTAGGCAACATCTTTGTCTGTGCCCCAACACTTCCTGTACGAGTCAAGTGGGTCAGCTGGCATTGTGAGTGGTCTGGGAGGAGGGCTATGCAGAAGGCCTCTAGCTGAGCAAGGTCATCCTGCTGCAGGGCCTTGCCTTTCAGAAGGCTCATCCATGCAGGAGGAAACTAAGGCCAACAAGAAGAATGAAGTCCCTGACAAGGAGGGCTGGGTGAAAGTGACCTACCATGGTCAGCGGCCTATGCTACCTCTGACAGAGGCAGCCAGCCTTTGGGTTCTGGTGAAGGAGAAATTGCTGTAGTTTGTCTTCCATTGCTGTGACAAAACACTCTGACCAACACCAACTTGGGGAGGAAAGGGTTTATTCAGCTTACATCTCCTGGGTCACAGTTAATCACTTAGGGAGCCCAAGGCAGGAACTCAGGGCAGGAACCTGGAGGCAGGAGCTGAAGCACAGGCCATGGAGGAATGCTGTTTACTGGCTTGCTCTCCTAGCCCATGCCCAGCCTGCCTTCTTATACAGTACACAACAACCTGCCCAGGGTGGCACCACTCATTGTGGGCTGCACTCTCCCACACTGCTCGACAATCAAGACAATACTCCACAGACATGGCCACAGGCCAATCCAATGGAGTCAATTCCCCAATTGAGGCTCCCTCACCCCAGGAGTGTCAAGTTGACACTAAAGCTATCCAGCACAGAAATGGAAGTGAGCCTGCAAGGAGCTGTTCAAATTCTATGCCTGGCAGCACCTTGAGACCAAGATGGAGTGTAAGGGACAGCTGATGGAAGGCCACAGGCCTGGGACAGAGAAGGAGGGCATCCTCAGGCACAGCCTGCATGTACTTCCTGGTTAGAATATATGCCTGCAGTGCCCTTGCCCTCTCTAGAGGCTACAGCATCTGCCCAGTGGGCAGACACTGGGATGTAGGACTAACCTCCAGACCCCCTGAGCATCTAGGGCTAGAACCTGCCAGCCTCCAGCCAATAGAACCTAGCTGCAGAGGATGCTAAGGGCCCTGTGGGGGAGAGGGAAACATGGGGCTTGTGTATTGTGTGGCCTACATGAGTGTTCCACGTGGGAACACCCACTCTTGCTGCTGCTGCTGCTAAGCTTCCTTTCTCTGTACGTTTGGCCTGGCATGGGTGGACTCAGCAGCTGCTCTCAACCCCTGCCCTTTTCAGGCTGTCCTTCCTCCACCTCAAGTGCTCCTGCTCTGTTCCTAGACCCTGAGCTTTACCTGATTACAGTTTCTATCAGCCTTCCCTCCAGAAGTCACCTCTCTGACTTGGGTCACTTGGTAACCACTCATCCTCTGAATTCTGGAGTCCTCTGATCCTAAGTGCTCCCTCACTAGGTCCTGTCTAGGGAAAGATGGCCCTGGCCTGCTTCCTTCCCTGAGAGCAGGAAGCCTGAGAGCCCCCACTTTCTTGGAAGCCCCATTTTTTTTCTCAGTGATTCTCTTCTCCCTGCTACATTTTTCATCTCAGGACTCCTCATCGGCAGCTCCCCCCTCAGCCTAGCCCTGCCATGTAGTCAAGTAGCCAATTCAGTTTCCTTCTAGGATCCCGGGAAGCTGTGACTCCACAGCAGAGTGGGATGAGAGTGGTGGGGGAGTGTGGAGCTGCCCTGGGATGTGAAGATGGTGGGGTGTCATCTGGTGGGCTAGCAGGAAACTCCTGTACAAGTATTCTGAATGACCCTGCCCTGTGTCCCCTCATCCCCCAAACCTAGCACAGCTGCACAAGAAGTTTGAAGACAAGCAGAGGATTGAACTAATGCTGGCTCGATGCAAATTCCAACTCTACTGAGCTTTTCAGGCTACAGCCCATGGACAGCAGGCTTCAAGAACACAAGGATTGGCAGCCTGTTCCCTTGGAGAGGTTGTGCTCTGGGTGAACAGATAGCAGGCCAAGAAGCCACCGTGCCCAGCTGCTCCATCTCAGAGTCTACACAGGCTGGACATGAAGAGCAGGGTTGCCCTGCAGGAGGATTTGGCTTTCAGAGAGTCACCCCTCCCCTCTCCTGCATGTATACAGGCCCCTAGGGAACTTTGGCTGACAGACTGTTCCACTTCCCTTTCTCCACAGAGCCCTTGTTAGCAACAGAGCTTCTTGGAATGAAGCAAGGATTTGAGAGCATTTTATTTCCACACTGGCTGGTGGCAGAGACAGGCTTCAGAGGCCTCTGAACCCAGATGACAATTGAGAACCCTGCTTCCTCAGCACCTCAGCTCACCATGCTCATAAAACACAAGCCTGAGACCTGGACACTGTCCCATCCTTGAAATCACAGGTGTTCTGGTTCCCATGTAACTGCCACAGGATTCTCTGCTGCTCATCTTCATCTTGAAAACCAGTGAGACCCAACCCCACACCTGCTTTGAGCAGTGAGGGTGATTGGAGGCCTAGTGGAGGCTGGGAAATATGAGCCCAAGGTATCTGGATACCAGACCACAACTACAGTCTCACTGGGGTTGTGGATTTGCTCTGTAGGAACAGGCTGATGATGTCAGCCACAAGTTGGGGCTCTTTTATGTGGATGTAGTGACTGCCAGGGACTTCCACAAACTGGAACCTCTAGAGGAGGGGACAGTGCTGAGGTGTTGCCATAGAAAGGGACATTGGCCAGGCGTGGTGGCGCATGCCTTTAATCCTAGCACTTGGGAGGCAGAGGCACGCAGATCTCTGTGAGTACGAGGCCAGCCTGGTCTACAGAGTGAGTTCCAGGACAGCCAGAGCTACAGGGAGACCCTGTCTCAAAAAGAAAGGGGCATTGAGGGGCATTGCCGGGGCTGGAGAGATGGCCTAGGGGCTGGAGAGATGGCCCAGGGGCTGGAGAGATGGCCTAGTGGTTAAGAGCTCCAACCACTCTTGCAGAGGACCCAGGTTTGATCCCCAGCACCCCCATGGCAGCTGAGAACCTTCTCTAACTCCAATTCCAAGAGAACTCCAGTTCCAGGGGAATCCGACACCCTCTTCTGACCTCCACAGCATTGCACCACATGGGTGCACAAACCTACATGCAGACAGTACATTCATACACATAAAAAATAAATGAATAAGGGGGCTGGAGAGATAGCCTAGTGGTTAAGAGCACCAACTGCTCTTGCAGAGGACCCGGGTTCAATCCCCAGCACCCACATGGAGGCTGAGAACCGTCTTTAACTCCAGTTCCAGGGGAATCTGACACCCTCTTCTGACCTCCGCGGCATTGCACGACATGGGTGCACAAACCTGCATGCAGACAGTACATTCATACACATACAAAAATAAATTAAAAAAAATAAATTAATAAAATAAAAAAAGAAAGGGGCATTGCCCACTTGAGGTGCTCCCCTCACTACCTGCCAGTGGGTCAGCGGCAACCCCTGACAGGCCCATCATTTATTCACAGCATCCTGGAGGTATCCCACCATGGAGACTTGGAGGCCACCCAGGAATGTGTGCCATCCCACCTGTGAAGCTCTGGCACAAAACTGGCTCTGCCAGAGTCAGGATTGCTGCTGGTGCTGCCAGAAAAGGCCCCCTTGAAGAAAAGACCTAATGGCAGCACAGGCAATTTCAGAACTCCTCCTGTTGGGAGAACATGCCACACAAGCCAGCCTTTTGTGATGGCATCAAGATGTGTGCAGAGGCCACAGGTGATGCAGAGTAGATGATGACCACAAAGTGCCAGCTGTGACCAGGATCCTGGGAGGATCATTGTCCCAGCACAAGCTTGTACCTATCCTACAGCCATCACACCCACCAGTGCACTGCTGTGGGAAATGCTGGGGTCATGTGGGGCTGTTTCAGAGGGGGTGCCCTGGAGTTGTGCCTGGCCCAAGGGGTACATAAGGATAATAAAATTGGAAAGTTCAGCCAGTAAAAGGTATCATTCCTGGATTCTGACCATGTGTCCCAGGTCACTAGGGCTTGACAATGATGCACAGTGACACTTGCCAGCTCCTCAGGAACATGGAGAGGGGTCCAGAATAGGGGATGCTGGCCCAGCTTGCCAGAGCTTCCCCTGTGCACCTTACCTCTTTGAGGATAGCTCTCAGCACGTCCACCAGGAAGAACAGGGTCTCCTTTTTGGTGTCGTTTTCACGTCTCACATCATAGTAACACTGCTTTGCTCTGCACAGTGAGGAAAGGTTGGGGTGTCTTCTAGGTCTGCCTCCCAGCAGAGCCCAGGCTTGGGGTTGCCCCCTAATTTTCCCAGAGCTGGGTTCCTTTGAGCCTTTATTTAACCTGAGGTTTAGGCATTTAGTGCCAGTGCACTCAGAGCTGACAGCTGACAGCACAAGTTAGGGAGCAGAGCTCCAAGTCCTGTTGAGGATGACGGCATGAATTCTGGGCTGAGACCTGAACTGGGTCTCAAAGCCAGGCTATGCTTTAAAAACAAAATCCCGAGGCTGGAGAGATAGCCTAGCAGTTAAGAGCAGTGACTGCTCTTACAGAGGACCCAGGTTTGATCCCCAGCACCCACATGGTGGCTAAGAACCATCTGTAACTCCAATTCCAGGAGAACTCCAGTTTCAGTGGAATCTGAGACCCTCTTCTGACCTCCGCGGCATTGCAGAACACGGGTGCACAAACCTACATGCAGACAGTACATTCATACACATACAAAAATAAATAAAATTAAAAAAAATTTAAAACAAAATCCCGTGGAGGGGTGATGTATGTATCATACAGTCCTTTCCCCCATTTTTAAGACACTAGCCCAGCTGGCCTCAGATTTACAGACAGCAGTTCTCCTGCACTAGACTCCAGAGCCATGATAGGAGACAACATGCCCAGCTACGCCATAGTTTTAAGTTCAGATCCACCTTTACTTAGGATGGGGTTGTATTCCCCAGACTCCATGGTAGGTTGAAATTTGAAATGCATTGACTAAGCCTCTGAGCATCCTAGCTACACAGCCTACTACAGAGCACTGAGCTTTCCCTTGTGATTTCTCAGTGACTCAGCATCAAGAACAGGATCAGGCTAGAATAACTATGTATTGCTAGCCCAGAAAGTTAGTAATTCAAAATTCCCAGATGTAAAAGCTGCAACATCTGTCATTCCATTGGTGGCTAAGGTTGATCAAGTGATGTGGCTGGCTAGGTGAGTGTTCCCTTGCTCACCCATAATTGTCCCTCCCGAATCTGTGTGCTCAGTTGAAGAGGGCAGCTTTCCCAAGGGACAACACATGGACACTTCTTCAGTCAAGGATATACAAGTAGCTGAGCTCCCCTGCCAGAACCTCCAAACAAGTTCTCTCTACTAAAGGCATCCTTCTCACCACATGGAGGTGGGATTATCCTAGTAAAGCCACCACAATTCAGGTTCCCCAAGATACCTGTGAATGGGGGTGCAGTCTTTACTCCTGCTCCCAACGCTCTTGCTTTTGTTGATGTTTTGAGACTGAGCCTCCCTGTAGCCCTAGCTGCCCTTGAACTTACTGTGTAGATCAGACTGGCCTCGCTGAGATCTGCCTGCCTTCACCTCCTGAGCACTGGGTTTAAAGGCATATGCTACCACACTCTTATTTCTTCCTGCTGATAAGGACACTTCAAGAAAGCCTACATGGCAGCAATGTGGTCTCACACTGGGAGAACTGGGCAGCTTTCAGCCAGCTCCTTCCTGGAGATTCCTGGTCCCCGGGCCTATCTGAAGAATACTGAGTCCAGACTCACTTGATCATCATCATGGGGGCCAGCAGACTTCTGGTAGTGTTTGAATGTCTCCCTGCTCATGAATTTGCAGGTATTCTCTGGCTGCAGAGACAAAATCAGGGTGAATCTTCACCACAAGGCACCATAAACTCCGGTGCTCACAAAGTTCATCTAGTGTGACTACCTGGACCACCCATTGCAAGACAGAACCCAGTGTCTACCCAGTTACTTCCTCATTTAGGCCTCTAACTCTCCCCTGTTCTTCCCTTTTCCTGAGCTCATGGCTGTCTAGCCAGACTCCATTCCCAGAGACCTTTACAGCTGGGTGTGGCCATGAGGCTGGAGAAGCAGCTTAGGTTACTTTGGGACCTGTTTTCAGGAGTTGGGAAGACCCTTTCCTAGTACACAGTCCAGTGTGGCCTTCCACTACCTTCACTTCTCCTACAGGAAATAAATATGCCTGGATCGCAACACATAATGAGTCCACCATGCCTATGCTGGTGCCTCTGCTAGCCTCCAGCCTGTCCTGACTGCTCTGTCATTGCTAGTTAACATGCCTACATTTGCCCCAAGCTATGAGTATGAGATGCATGTTAGATCCTGAAGACTTTGTAGAAGTGATGTAATCAACTTTTATGCTGATCACATCCTGAAATTACATTTTGGATACCCCAAGTTAAATATAGAATGTTACTACAATTGGGCTGGGGATAAAGCTCAGTTGTGGAAGCTTGCCTAATATATGTTGGGCCCTGGTATGTATTTGATCCCCAGTATCTCACACATGGGGGGTGGGGAGAGAGAGAAAGAGAGAGAGAGAGAGAGAGAGAGAGAGAGGAATATAACTAATTTCACTTCTCTTAATTTTTTTTAATTTTTATTTTATGTTTGTAAGTTTTGTCTACATGTATTTAAGTGTGGCACTTGCATGCAGTACCCACAGAAGCCAGAGAAGGAATCAGATCCCCTGGAACTGGATAGATGGTTGTTAGCTGCCAGGTGTGTACAGGAAACTGAACCCAGGTCCTCTACAAGAGCAGAAACTTCTCTTAATCACCGAGCCATTGTTCCAGGCCATATTTTTACTTTTTAAAAATATGACTTGTGAGAGATCTAAAATTAGAAAGCTTTAGTGGATTAGCTGCTCCAGCCTGGTACTGGTTGGGACAAGGGATCTCAAGCTTTTCCATGTTACAACTTTCAACCTAAGTTATGACAAGTTGTGTGCTGAGGGGATTCATTCTAGAACACTCCAGTAAGGACTCATTCCATCCGGTCACACCCAGTACCCACACACTGTGGGAATGGCTTCTGGGAAGCACAAATTGAGCTTTTCCAAGTTAATCATATGCTTTGAAATCATTTAGAACTATGCATTCATTCTGTTTTCCTACTGTTCACTGAGCTTATTTAACTAGACTCTATGAAAAACAACATCCAATGTAATTAACTCTTACAAGCTAAGCTGAACACATAGAGTTAACCTTATACCACATTCCCTACTGTGACTCTCTCATGCCCCTGATTCAGAACAGTGTGTGTGTGAGATGTGGCAGCTTGACCTAGAACTACTGCTGAGAGCATTGTTGAAAGCAAACTCATGTGGGAAACTACATAGTTTCATGATGTCTGTTAATGGTGTGTGTGCTGTTCTGGGTCAGTAGGGTCAGAAAACCTATAAAGATTCTTAGAGACAGAGTTCCTCACTCTGTGCCCACACCCTGACTGATGTGCTGTTGTTCAGTAAATATAAGAGGAGGCCCTTTGTTCAGGACAGAAGAGTTCTGAGAAAAAACTCCACAGAACAGATTGGACTACCTCTTGGTTAAAGGACACTAAAAGCTAGTTTTTCTTTTATGTGGCACTGCCACAGCCACAGCCTGGCATGGTGGTGAATGTACAATTCCTCTAGAGGATGAGGAGTGTGATTCACTGCACCAACACTTGCCCAGCAAGCTAAAGCCTGGGTTGGATACTCCCTCACCATCCAAAAACAGAAAAAAATTTCTCTAAACACACCACACACACCATAAAAAATGCACCCCTGGCTGGACATGATGGTGCACACCTTTAATCACAGAACTCAGGAGACAGAGACAGGTGGATCTCTGTGACTTCCAAGGCTGGCCTTGTCTACATAGCAAGATCCAGGCCACCCAGTGCTACATAGACCCTGGTCAAAACACACAGTCACACACACAGACACACACACACAAACACACACACACACACACACACACACACACAGACAAGCACTACTGGGATTAGAGGATAGCTCAGATGGTACAGACAGTTTGATCACCCAGACCTCATGTTTAAAAAAAAAAGTGAGATCTGAGATCTCCCAAGATGAGCTGAAGTGCAGGTACTGGAGCTCGGGCTAAAGAGCCCCCCCCCCAACTGGGATTATGAAGGCATCTGAAGGAGGCAAGCAAAGCAAGCCTTCAACACAGTGAAGAGGCATTTGGGACTCACATTGGAATACAGGCAAGGAGAAGCCCATATGCCAGGAACATGAAGAAGAGACAACACAGGAAAGGGGCAGGATAATCCTGCACCAAGCTCCACCAACCGTATGGAAGATTCCTACAGTGGGATCCCCCTGGGGATGGCCCAGGACACAGATATCAGAAACACAATTGTGAACATACTTAAAGAACCACAAGATTATAAAGAGCAAAACAAAGAAGTAAGAGAAAAGAATGAAGAACTCAAGAAGGACCTAGAGAGAGAGTGTGTGACAAACTCTGGAAGGAAGTAGAAACACTGAAAAGATCCCATGCTGAAAAAGATAAGGAAACCAACCAGTAAAGCAAAGAGCTACAGGAAGAGAGTGAGAAGCTCCAAAAGAAAGTAGAAATACTAAAGAAATCAGAAGAGGAAATGAAAAAAGAAATCAAACACTCATCCAAGCAAGAGGAAAAGAATGGAAAAAGCCTCAGAAGCAGAATGGAGGAAGCAGAACAAAGAATATCAGACCTGGAAGATAACACAGAACAACTAAAAACCTCAAGGAAAGATTATGAAAAATTTAAAAATACACAAAAATGGAACAACCAGGAGCTGTGGGACACTATGAAAAGATCAAACCTCTGCATCATAGGAATAGAGGAAGGAGAAGAATCCCAAGAGAATGGTATTGATCAGATCTTCAACAGAATAATAGATGAAAACTTCCCCAAACTAAAAAAGGACAAAC
>VZQC01006228.1:5158074-5183419 GCA_009823505.1 Rhizomys pruinosus | reverse complement strand
GATAGAAGAAAAATTTAGCAGCAGACTACAAGACATAGGCACAGGAAAAGACTTCCTAAATCAGACAGCAGCTGCACAAGAATTAAGGTAGACAATTGACAAATGGGACCTCATTAAACTCAAAAGCTTCTGTACATCAAAAGAAACAATCAAGGAAGTGAAGAGAAATCCCACAGAGTGGGAGGAAATCTTCACCGCAGAAACATCTGACAAAGCATTGATTTCCAGAATATATAAATGACTCAAAAAACAAAGAAGAAAGAAAATAAATGACCCACTCAATAGATGGAGCAAAGAGCTGAACAGAGACTTCACAAGTGAGAAATTAGAGATGGCTGAGAAACACCTTAAGAAGTGTTCAAAATCACTAATTATTAAGGAAATGCATATCAAAACCAATTTAAGATATCATCTTACTCCAATAAGAATGGCCAAGATCAAGAAAACAAATGATACCAAGTGCTGGAGAGGTTGTGGTGAAAGAGGAACACTCATCCACTGCTGGTGGGAATGTAAACTCGTACAGCCACTATGGAAAGCAGTGTGGAGGACCCTTGGAAGACTTGGAATGAACTTGCCACCCGGCCCAGCCATACCACTCCTAAGCATGTACCCTCAAGACTCACCCCACCACAGAGATACATGCATGGCCATGTTTATTTCAGCTCTCTTCACAATAGCAAGGAGCTGAAACCAATCCAAATGCCCCTCAACTAATGAGCGGATAGAGAAAATGTGGTTCATCTACACAATGGAGTTCTATGCAGCAGTAAAGAAAGACGACATCATGAGCTTTGCAGGAAAATGGCTGGAGCTAGAGGACATCATGCTGAGTGAAGCAACACAGAAAAACAAATGATGAATGGTATCCCTTGTCTGTGGATGCTAGTGCCAATTACCTAGTTGTAAGTATTTCTTGTGCATGGCCCCTTGAGCTTTTGTCCAAAGCAGTTGGGAGTGATGCATATTGGAAACAACAATAACAACAACAGAAAGGACTGCATCAAAGAACTGACTGAGACAGTGAACTTCTGCTCAAAACAGTCAACTTCCACATGGAGAATATTGAGAAAGACCAAGAAAGAGATGAAAAGCATGTTTGGCAGAATGCATGAGCTCTGGTGGGTTGGGGGATAGGGTGGGGGACACGGGTCTAAATTTGATTAAATAAATAAATAAATAAATACATAAATAAAGGTGTGGTGTCAACTGCATACAGACCTGCATCAAGAAGAGCAGGATACAAAACTAACCTAGAAAAATCAGTAGCCTTTCTTTATACCAACAACAAGCAACTGAAGAAGGAATACAAGGAGAACTTCCCACTCACTATAGCCTCAAAAACAATAAAATACCTAGGAACAAACATAACCAAAGACACCAAAGATCTCTACCAAAAAAATGTTAAACCCCTGGAGAAGGAAATTGAAGAAGACATCAGAAGATGAAAAAAACCTCCCATGCACATGGATTGGGATAATTAATATAGTAAAAATGTCCATTCTACCCAAACTCTTGTACAGATTTAATGCAATCCCAATTAAAATCCCCAAGAGTTTCTTCACAGGCTGGGGGAAAAAAGTCCTTAATTTCATGTGGTGTTATGCTCATGTAATCTCAGCGCTGGAGAAATAGATGTGGGGAGAGGGGCATGGTCTCTGACCTCACTGACCAGCCATCTGAGCCAACTTGGAAAGTGTGAGACCATTTGAGAGACCATATCCAAAATTTAAAAAAAATTAAAAAGTGGATGGTGCTTGAGAAACAACACCTAAGGCTGCCCTTTGATCTCCATATGGAGGTGTGCCTGCACACACGTGTGTACATATGTGTACCTGCACATATGCACACTGTGCTGGATAGCTTTAGTGTCAACTTGACACACCTGGGTTGAGGGAGCCTCAGTTGGGGAATTGGCTCCATTGGATTGGCCTTTGGCCACATCTGTGGAGTATTGTCTTGATTGTTGAGCAGTGACAGTATAAGAAGGCAGGCTGGGCATGAGCCAGAGAGCAAGCCAGTGAACAGCCTTCCTCCATGGCTTGTGCTTCAGCTCCTGCCGCCAGGTTCCTGCCCTGAGTTCCTGCTTTCGGCTCCTTAAGTGATGAACTGTGACCCGGGAGATGTAAGCTGAATAAACCCTTTCCTCCCCAAGTTGGTGTCGGTCAGAGTGTTTTGTCACAGCAATGGAAGACAAACTACAACACACGCAATGTACCAAAACACACATGTAGACACACAGATTCATTCTTTTTTTACTTTTTTATTTTATTTATTCTTTATGTGTATGAATGTACTGTCTGCATGTAGTTCTGTGCACCCATGTCGTGCAATGCTGCAGAGGTCAGAAGAGGGTGTCAGAGGGCTGGAGAGATGGCCTAGCGGTTAAGAGCACTGACCGCTCTTACAGAGGACCTGGGTTCAATCCCCAGCACCCACATGGCGGCCGAGAACCATCTGAATCTCCAATCCCAGGAGAACTCCAGTTCCAGGGGAATCCGACACCCTCTTCTGACCTCCGTGGCATTGCACGACACGGGTGCACAGACCTGCATGCAGACAGTACATTCATACACATACAGAAATAAATAAAATTTTTAAAAAAAATTAAAAAAAGAAGAGGGTGTCAGATTCCCCTAGAACTGGAGTTCTCCTGGAATCAGAGTTACAGACAGTTCTCAGACGCCATGTGGGTGCTGGGGATCAAATCCAGGTCCTCTGCAAGAGCAGTCGGCACTCTTAACTGCTAGACCATCTCTCCAGCCCAAGAGCAGTCAGCGCTCTTAACCACTAGGCCACCTCTCTAGCCCCCTTCTTTGACTTCTTAGACCAAGATCAATATGGATGCTTTCTCAAGAATAGGGATTCCCACATTACTCATGAGGCTCCCACAGTCTCTCACACAAGTCCCTATGTACCAGAGCAGCAGCCATGACTAGGCACAGAGGGTGACCTCATATCAAGGGCAGACTTCGCAGTGTGGATTCCCATATATTAAAACAAGTGCCCTGTGGAGGAGGAGAGGAAGGCTCTGAAAGCCTAAGTAGCTTGGTCAAAGCCAACAGCTGACAGGAGGTGGCGCCAGGACACAGAATCAGGTGAAGACAACAGCCTGGCCTCTGGCCTAAAGCTAACACTCCTTTCCAGAACAGGGGCTGTCTGGCTTGAGGATCTGATCAGACACCAGACTTAATTCTCAGTTGGTCCAAGGCAAGGATGAAGGACCATCAGCTCCATTCAGTGCCTGCCCATTTGAAGACCCAGCCCAGTCTGAGTGTCTGCAGCAGTTTCCTGTAGGGCAACAAGTGACTCATCTACAGAAGCCTTTATGGGCTGTGTGTGTGTGTGTGTGTGTGTGTGTGTGTGTGTGTGTGTGTCTTGCCCCTTTTGTCAGCCAGTATCTCCCTCTCTTCCTTCACACCTCTTTTAGCTTCTTTCAGTTTCATTTCCTGACCCACTTTTTAAGGAAATCAGGCCTAACTTAGAGCAAAGTCCATGATGAACTGCCAACTCCAGTGGTCTTTTGCATTTAGAAACAGGGGTGATTCTTAACACAGATCAAAATGCCTGAACCCCTGCTCCAGGGGCTGGAGAGATAGCCTAGCGGTTAAGAGCACTGACTGCTCTTGCAGAGGACCCAGGTTCGATCCCCAGCACCCACATGGAGGCTGAGAACCATCTTTAACTCCAGTTCCAGGGGAATCCAACACCGTCTTCTGACCTCTGCTTCATTGCACACACAAACCTACATGCAGACAGTACATTCATACGCATAAAAAATAAATAAATAAAAATTAAAAAAAAACTCTGACTTTTGCCAGGCATGGTGGCACACGCCTTTAATTCTAGCACTTGGGAGGCAGAGGCAGGTGGATCTTTGTGAGTTCAAGGCCAGCCTGGTCTACAGAGTGAGTTCCAGGACAGCTGGGGCTACAGGGAGACCCTGTCTTTAAAAGACCAAAAAAAAGTGCCTGAACCCCTGCTCCAGAATCAACCAAGGATAGGTCCTCCTTCTCAAGGGGAAATCTACTCCTTCTCTAGTCCTATAGATTTATTTGCCTCACTTTGGGGGTCCCTGTATGGAATCATGTTTAGCCATTGGCTTTCCTCAGCCTATAAATATCTGTGAGATGCTTCCACTAGCAAGGGTTTATGTAAACCTAACACAAACCCCTAAAATAAGGGTTGGGGTCTATGCATATACACATGTGTGAAAAGACATGCAGGGGAAAGTTAGGTCTGAGGATGTAGCTCAGTGGTTCAGGTCTTGCCTAGCATACAAAAGGCCCTGTGTTCAATTCCCAGCCCTACATCCATGCTTGTGTGTGTGTGTGTGTGTGTGTGTGTGTGTTATTAGAGGAGAACTATGAATCCTTGTGCATGGCTAGTGGGAATATAAAACAGTCCAGCCTCTGTGGACTGTTGAGCACCTTTTCAGACTCAGAGCTACTATGGGCTCCAGAAAACCTACTCTGGTATATCCAAGAATTAAAAACAAGGACTCAAGACACATGTGCCTACATGTTACAGCAGCATTATTCACAGTTGCCAAAAGATGAAACAACCCAGATGTCCATCATCAGAGGAATGGCTATAGAAAATGTCATGTGGGGCTGATGAGATGGCCCAGAAGGTAAAGGCACTTACTGCCAACCCTGGTGACCTGAGTTTGATCCCCCAGAACCCACATGGTGGAACAAGAGACTGTCACAAGTTTTGCTCTTATTTCCACACATGCTCATGAGCACATGCGCATACAGAAAAATAAATAAAGGGAAAAGGGAAAATGTGGTGTTTACACACAACAGAATAGTATTCAGCATTAAAAAGGAGTGAAGGGGCTAGAGAGATGACTCCTGCAGAGGACCCACATGGCAGCTAACAACTATGGGAATGGAACTTTGTGTGTGGCTTGAAGCGAGAAATTGGAAGACCTGTCCCGGGAGGATCTCCAGTTATCTGATATCTCTGTGGGCTTCCAGAGTTATCTGTAGCCAGAAGATTTGGGATATTACAATGATTCTTGCTTCACCCTATCTCTGCAAAGTTCCAGGCCCGTTCCTTTGAGGCATTGAGCAGAATGTCACACCTCTAGTTACCTGTTGCACAAACCGGAGTTCTGCAGCACCCCCATTAGAACTAAGTTGGCTCACACCTCCCTTCTGCCTGCTCCCCACTTCCTTGCCCAAAGCACAGTAGTCTTGAATATATAGACCTCACTGACAGTAAATAAATGGAGTTACTATCCTCTCCAGTTCTCCACACGTGTTTGTGAGTCTGCTTATTTTTCCTTCGGGTGTTCTCTGGGGTATTCCCTCTCCCCTTCTTGCAGGAGCAGAGCTCAGAGACTGGTGGCCTGCAGGCAGGAAGCAAGTCCTGGAGCAGAGCCAAGAAGGGAAGGACAGCATGTGGAAGGCAGTCACACGTGACTCAAAGACACTGCACCCAACAAACAACCATTGTAACTCCAGTTCCAGGGAATCCGATGCCTTCTTCTGACCTCTCAGGGTGCTGAACAGTATAGCAATTATACTCATACACATAAAAAAAATAAAAATTAAGGGGGCTAGAGAGATGGCTCAATGGTTAAGAGTACTGAGTGCTCTTGCAGAGGACCAAGGTTCAATTCCCAAGATCCACATGGTAGTAACTCCAGTTCCAGGGGATCTTACACCTTCTGACATCCATGGGCATTGAAGGACACAGGTGCATTTACATACGTGCAGGCAATACACTCATACACATAAAATAAAAATAATAAATTATTTATTTTTTTATTTATTATTTTTATGTGTATGAGTGTACTGTCTGCATGTAGACATTGTGTGTGCCACACAATGCCTCAGAGGTCAGAAGAGGGTGTCGGATTCCCCTGGAACTGGAGTCAAAGACGGTTCTCAGCTGCCATGTGGGTGCTGGGAATCTAACCTGGGTCCTCTGCAAGAGCAGTTGGTGCTCTTAACCACTGAGCCATCTCTCCAGCCCCATGAATAAATTTTTACTTAAATAAAAAATAAAAAGGAGTGAAATCTGGATGTGTATTTCAATGTGAATGTATTTGGAAAACATGATGCTAAGGGAAAGAAGCCAGCACAGAGGGACAAATGCTGTGTGATTACATTTGCATGAGGTCCCTAATAGTCATGGAGAAAATGAATCAGAAGTTACTGGAGAGACTTAGTGTTTAATGGGTTCATTTATTGGGGATGATGAAAAGTTTTGGGTACAGATGTTGGTGGCAGTTATACAACACTGAATGATGTTAGTATGACCCAGTTATGTACTTACAGGCAGTTAAAATAGTAAATGTATTTGTATGTATATATATATATATATATATATATATATATATATATCAGCGTTTTTTTTTACACTTGGGACAGGCAGGCAGGGCGGATGTCTGCTGAGATCCAAGGCAAGCCTGTCTACAGAGGGAGTTTCCAGGACGCGCTGAGAACGAGAGACCGTGTCTTAAAAAAGACAAATATATATATATATCTAGTATATATACTTATAGTTTTTTTTTTTCTTTTACAATCAGAGAGCACCCATGTCATACATGCCCTGCATCAGATCCCCTAAGTAGCATTCAGGGAACATTGGTGCTGCCAGGTGGGTGCTGGAAACTGGAACCCGGTCCCTCCGCACAGCCACCAGTGCTCTTAAACCACTGAGCATTCCATCCAGCCATCCCCCCTTGTTTAAAAAAGAGATGGACCAGCCAGCCGGGTGTTGGGTGGGTGCACGCCATTAACGCTAGCACATTGGGAGGCAGAGGCGGTGGAATCTTGTGAGTTCACGACAGACCTGGTCTCAGAGTGATTTCCAGGACAAGCTGGGGCTACAGGGAGACCCTGTCTCCAAAAAGACAAAAAAAAAAAAAAAAAAAAGAGAGGGACCACCAGTGAACCAGGAAGGAGCCCACAGGACAGCCACACTTACCAAAGAGATGCTATGGTCTCTGTTCAACACCAGACCTGAAGAAAGCAAAAAGAAGGGTGTTTCAGTGTTACAGGTCACAGGAAGAGACTTACCTGGCTTCCCTGGGAAGTCCCAGTCTTTTCATCCAGGACTCATGTCTTCTATCTGGACTGGTGAGAGGCAGATATCAGCCAGCTCTGGACTTCTATTCTGGGATTCTGTTGGAACAGAGCTTGGCCAACTAAGGCCATCTGACCACAGATGAGTACAGTCCACAGACTCCTCCCAAGGTCCTGAGGAATCATGCAGGATGATGCTGGGAACAATGAGCACCCCCACTCTCTTGACAGGGTCTCACTATGTAGCCCTAGCTGGCCTGGAACTTGCCATATAGACTAGGCTGGCCTGGAACTCACAGAGATCCTCCTGCCTCCCAAGTGTTGACACTAAAGGCATGTGCCATCAGGTCTGACTGTAACTCTCACCTCAGAGGAACAAACTGCATTTGGATATTTAAACACCAGAAAATGTCAAAGAGCTAAAATTATAGCACTCCTTGTTAAAGAGAAATTGACTGAGAAAGGAATGGTTAGAGGAGTAGAGAAGCCTGGGTGTAACCAAGTTCGGGCTGTGACTTGGTCCCTGACCCAGATAGATGATAAGAGATTCAACCCACCTAGGAAGGATGAACAATTAGCAATGCCCTCCTGGGCCACATCTATGTTGCCTTGAGAAATGTGCGCATGAGTGGGGAGTGGGGGATGGGGAGCATCCTCTGCCATCCTGTGGATGCTCAAAAGCCTTGGAAGTTTCCAGGTGCTGGCAGAGCATAGAGGAGCAGATTTGTGGACCTGCTCCAGGAGCAGAGATAGGAACCAACTACAGGTGTCAGCATGTGGGGGGGAAGCCGTCCAACAAACCTCCTCAAATGCTTCTTGAAGTCAGATCCAAACTGCATTTGCAATGGGGTGGGTCCCTGACGTACTAAATATTTGAATGCAAATACAAGATCAAATAAGAACTTTTAAATGATTCAAATTCCAGAAGCCACAAAAAAACTTATGGTCAATTGCAGCAGTAACACAATTCTACCTTGTAAGAAAGAAGAGGAACCATCCTAAGCCAAGTAGCACTAACCCTTGGAGAGAGATGTTTACAACTCAATGTCCCCTACCCAGAAAAGTTTAAATTTAGGTAAGACCAAGGAATACATAGAGACAAGGCCAGATGTCCACACCGTGTTCTGCCACTTCCAGGCTCCAGAATCTTTAAACCAAATAAATTCCTTTTCTTTTTTGCAGTGCTGGGGCTGGAACCCAGGACCTCATGCAATCAGGGCAAGCGCTGTGTGCTCCAAACCCTCAATTTCTATTTTTCACTAATTAAAATTTTTAATTTATTTTTATTTTATGTATATGAGTGTTTTGTCTACATGTATGTAACTGCACCTGTGCATGCAATGCCCATGGAGGCAAGATGAGGATGTCAGATCCCCTGGAACTAGAGTTAAGGACAATTGTTTTCCCCCACATGGGTGCTTGGAACTGAACCCAGGTCTTCTGCTGAACCATCTCTTTTGTCCCCTGTGATTTTTCTTAAACCATATGATTTAGCATCTACTCAAAAACCAGTAATATTAAATTAATAAAACAAAACCCAAGTGATGACTAGGCTGGTGCCTCTGCCCAACCCCTTTGGAAGGGACTCCATAGGGATGTTTGTCTGGGAAGAGGGTAGGGGTGGGCACCATCAGGCCATCCCACTGGAAAAGCAGTGTGTGAATCTAGATGCTGCTCTCTCAGAAAGAAAGCAATTATGGAAACATTAAGGAAAGCTATTTTCTGTAATTATTAGGTTTTTCCCTCTAATTAGAGATTATGGAACTCTTAAATGATAAATTTAAATGATAAATGAAATGCTTAATTGTTGATCAAGGTTCTAGCCAGACATTTGTACTTAGGAAGCTTAGAGGACCATGTAATTGAGAGATTTTCTGGTAGCTGTAGTGTCAGATAACCAAGGCCTAATGAATCCAGAGGCCTCTGGGCCACCTTGGGCCATCACCTCATCTCTCTGTTAGATCATAGGCCCTCCCAGCCTCACAGGGCAAGAGCCCACCTAAGTTTCTATGCACCTCTAGGTCTGGGCTCTGGATGCTCAGAGGATATAAAAATATTTCAGAAAGGGGGTTCTCAGGGTGGGAAATATGAGTCAGTTTGTAAGATGGTTTGCCATGAAACCATGAGGATCTAAGTCTAGTCCACAGTAATGTAAAAAGCCAGGCATGGAAGCATGCCCCTGTGATCCCAGTGCTAGGGAAGGGCAGGAGGAACCCTGGGCCTTGCTAACCAATCTAGCTAAATCCATTCCATGAGTTACCATCTCGTAAAAGTAAGTTGGAGAACAATGGAAGAAAACACCTGCCGGGCATGGTGGTGCATGCCTTTAATCCTAGCACTTGGGAGGCAGAGGCAGGTGGATCTCTGTGTGTTCAAGGCCAGCCTGGTCTACAAAGTGAGCTCCAGGCCAGCTGGGACTAAAGGGAGACCCTGTCTCAGAAAAACAAACGAACAAAAAAACACCTGACATCCACCCCTTGCTTACACACGTATACACACACACACACACACACACACACACACACAAATGTATACCACATTTGTACCAAGAGATGCCTGTTATTTTGGGGTTGGGGTGCTCCTTAGGACATCAAGGAAGGGGCTGGGGGGATGACTCAGTGACTAACTGCACTTGCTGCTCAAGGAGAGAACCCTGGTTCAATTCCCAGCACCCACACTAGGCAGCTCACAATCTGCTTGTAACTCCAGCTCCAGGGGAATCCAGCAACCTCCTCTGGCCTCCATGGGCATGTATGTGGTGCACATACGTGCATGCAGGAGCATAAAAACAAGACAGATAGATGGTAGATGGTAGTTAGGTAGATAGATCAATAGATAGATAGATAGATAGATAGATGATAGATGATTGATTGATTGATAAATTGACAGGTTGATAATAGATGATTGATACATATAGATAGATAGACAGACAGACAGACAGACAGACAGACAGATAGATAGATAGATAGATAGATAGATAGATAGATAGATAGATGATAAACTTCTGGGCATGTTTATCAGGGAGTTTGTAGATTCAATTAATTGAGGTAGAAAGGCCCACCCTGACTGTGGGCTGTGGTCCTGGACTCAGGACCAGCATTCATGTCTGTTTCCTGATCCCTTACCTGCAGCCCTCAAGAGAATTTGCACCTAGCATACCTTTCTTAAATGTTTCCTGACCTATACAGGAGAAAAGAAATGCAGAAATTGCTTCTGTCTGAAGCTGCCTGATCCAGGGTACCTCTAAGACTACCTGTTCTGAAAACCTCATCTGGGTCACTCAGCTCCCCTGGACATCTTTGCAGTCTTACCATAGACCCAGAAGGGCATGACAGTTACCAACTTTAGTCCCAAGACACTTGCCAACCCCTCCACAGAATGTGACTTTGCATGAAGCACTGTGCAATTGACAGCCTGTTTCTCCTCCTGACGGGGCCAGGCATGGTGGCGCATGCCTTTAATCCTAGCACTTGGGAGGCAGAGGTAAGCAGATCTCTGTGAGTTTAAGGCCAGCCTGGTCTACAGAGGGAGAAGAGAGAAAGAGGAAGAGGAGAAGCAGCAGAGAGAGAAGGAAGATGAGGGGAAGCAGGGAGAGGAGAGGGAGGGGGAGAGAAGGAAGGAGGGCAGAAGGAGGAAGAAGAGGAAGGGGAAAGGAAGAGGAAGGAGAAGGAAGGGTTCTTGGCAGTGCACAGAAGCTGCCCCCTACCCCTGCTGCCAGCACCCACCACTCCATTCTCCTCCAAGCTGAATACTCACTGGGGCTTCTGAGAGGCCTCCACCTGCAGCAAGTGCTCTATGGTTCTCCTCCTGTAGGTCACTATGTTCTCCATTTCCTACAGATCCATCCACAGTTGGTATGCAGGGTAGCCCAAGATGAGGAGTCCCAGCCCCTCCCCTGACCCTGTCCTCTGCCCTCAGAATTCAGGCCACACCCCTCCAAGGAATCAGTGAGCACATGCCAGTCTAGGGATAACTAGAGGGCCCAGGTAGGATGATAGAGGAGGGGGCATTTCTATTAACTGATAAGTGCTTTGCAGGGTTCTGTTAGGGGCCATTGAGGACAGGCAGCTTCACTGAATTCATTCAAGGCCTTCATTGTCAATGCTAACCACAGGTAGAAGAACAAGGAGGCAAGGTGGAGCAGAGGGATTCTGAGATTCCACCTTGCCTCGCCTCACTCTCACTTCTCCAACTGCAGGAGGAGCAGCTGGCTGTGGATTTTTTTGGATTCACTGATCCATCCAGCTCAGCCAGGAGGAAGCACCGGGGTTCTGCTTAAACAGTCAGTGGAATAATACAAAAAGTAGGAGGGCAAAGGCCACCAAATTCTGGAAGGAGGGGTGTGGGGGTGTGGGGGTGGGAGGAGGTACACTTGTTGGGCTGTGGCCCACAACTCCCCCAACCCATGGCCCTTTCCATATCTACCTACTGGATCTGCCTGCAGAATTCAGGCCACACACAAGACTTCTGAAGCTTCCCCATACTCTTATCCCTGAGACTCCTAGGGGCATAAGCAGCAGGCCACTGCCCTCTCTAGAGGACCCCTGGCTAACTTGTCCATCTTTTGCCACCCCCTCCTGCCTCTCTAGTATCCACCTCAGAGATGGAACTGAGGGCAACCTCAAAGGTGGGGGGGGGTGTTGGCCTGACAGTCACTTCTTACATTACTGTCCAGGAAACATGGCATCATATCCAGCAAGATGAGTGTTAGGTTGTAAAAAAGCATGAAACATGGGGCTGGAGAGATAGCCTAGCGGTTAAGAGCACCGACGCTCTTGCAGAGGACCCGGGTTCGATCCCCAGCACCCACATGGCGGCTAAGAACCGTCTGTAACTCCAATTCCAGGAGAACTCCAGTTCCAGGGGAATCCGAGACCCTCTTCTGACCTCCGCGGCATTGCACGACACGGGTGCACAGACCTGCATGCAGACAGTACATTCATACACATACAAAAATAAATAAATAAATAAATAAATAAATAAATAAATAAATAAAATTAAAAAAAAAAAGCATGAAACCCCAATAAAAAGGCACATGAGGCTTATTACTCCAGGAACATGCTTTACTTCCATATGGGACTGCCAGCATGAACCGCCTGCAGACACATAGTGGAACCAGACAGCATGGCAGGGGGCAGGATGGGGGGGGGCAGAGAGAAGCAGACAGAGAGAGAAACAGAGGGACACAGAGAGAGAGAGATGGTGGCTGGGGTCCACCAATTTATACCCATGGGGCAGGGCCTCTGGTACAGGGGAAGGGGTCAGAAGATTGATAGCTTCTGGAGGAAGTGGGCACGTGTGTGCCCCTTGGGATTCTAGGAAGCCTGGACCTAACATTCCAGCCTTTTGCTTATGATAAGGAAATGTGGCACTGTTATCTCTCTTCTGTATCTGCTTCAGAGCTGATCGGGGGCAAAGTCTTAGGGGAACAGCTGTCAGGCTGGAGGGTTAGAGTCCGGTCTCCTATTTTGGCTGCTCTAGGTGCTCTGCCCAGTGGGTTTAGTCCAGATCGATAGTAGCCAGTACTTTTAGTGGACATTTTCTCTGCAACTGAAAAGACAAGCTGGTCGAATCTTATATAAGTATACCAGTGAGGGGACTTCACAGTACCAACAGGGGGCTACTGGGTGCATTAGCAATTGGAGGGTCCCTGTCTAGGGTCGGCAGAAGGGTGTAACCTGGTTTGAGAAACTGGAAAAAAGTTTTAGTACACAGAGCTCTAAAATGAGGGCCAGCTTTAGTACACAGGGCTCCAGAATGAGAGCCATAACCATGAGAATATAAAAGGTGGTGTTTTCTGGCATGGCACATTAAATCTGTCATCTATCTCTGAGATATATTCCTAACATGACACAGTAGATTCCTAACTTGGCACAGTAGGTCTCTCACCTATCTCTATTTTCTAACATGACACAGTAGATTCCTAATTTGGCACAGTAGGTCTCTCACCTATCTCTCTGGTAATAAGCTATTTCATTTTCTCTTCTTTAGATTACAGGTTCCTGTTGGGGTGTTTAAAACCACACAGTTAGCTCAGATAAATGAAGTTTGTTTTGGTGTTAAGGTCAGTTGAGGTTCTGGTCCTTAGGGGGTCACTCAGGTCTTGCGCTTGGCTCTCTTTACCAGTTCCATCCATGTGAGGACAAAGTCAGGCCTTGCTTGACCAGAGCTTCCCTTTGAAGCATGAGGAGTTTCTCCTCTATATTGACTTTCCTCCTTTGACTGGACACACACTGGCAGGATGAAGTCATTTTAAGTGAATCTCCAAGACTTCCTTGGCGCAGGATGACTGGTGACTCGCTGCCACAGGACATGCACAAAGTTGCAGATGCAGGAGCCTAGGACCTAAGTCAACCTCAGAGGGTAGGGGCCAAAATATTGTCCTTTCAAATCCCTCTTACCAAATCAGATTGGAGCTTTAAGTGTAGTTGCTAAACCTCCAAGAGGATTGTTTGAATTAATTTGGTACTTTAATTACCATATAACTCCTAAATAAAGCTTGAACACTGGAGCCTGGTAGTAGTGGCTGCAGCACAGGCTAGGAAAGGATACTAATTACTGGCTTGTGTTGCTGGCTCATGTTCAGCCTATTGTATACAATATAGAAATATCTGGCCAAGAATAGCATTGCCCACAATGGCCACAGGCCAGTCCAATGAAGGCAATTATTGAGGTTTCTCAACTCAGGTGTATCAAGTTGACATTAAAGCTATACAGTAAGTCCTACAATTTGTTCTTTAAGGTCTATGAAGGTCATTTAGGTACTCAAAGTACAATGATTTAAACCATGCAAGGCAAAGTTTCTAACAATATAGCCCATGAAACAAACCCAAGATAATAAGAGGTTAAAACCAGTATCTTCTCAAATGAAGGCCATGTCACTTATCCTCAGATTTTGAATTATAGCTTTGAAAAGGAAAAGGAAGGGGGGGCATTGTCATGTACCAACAGAAGACAGGAAACGCTTAGGGCTCACCCAAATTGGTTACATTCGGACTGTCCATGTGGTCACCGGAAGTAAAACCTAATTTCTCTTAAGAATATTAAAATTAACATGTGCAAAGTATAACAGATATATAAAACAATTTTAGTATGAATGGGTAACTCTACTTATACATGTCTGTTTCACTCGAGGCTGTAACAAGCTATATAGTACCTGGTAAGTGGAACACAGTTTCTTGTATATGCCATGATTACATTATAGAATTCTTAAAAGTGAACAGTACTTCATGCATACACTCATAAATAAGGTTCTAATAAATAAATTTGGCGATGACACTTTGTAAAGTTTGTACTAAGCAGAGGCACTTGCATTGCAATCATACACAGACAGATCTTAATATGCTGTTTAACAATGTCATACACATACACACATTTATCCAAACATTCCTTAAAGAGATTTTTATCCTAGAGGTTGTACTGAACCATCACATGCACTGGAAAAAACACCTTTAGAAATATTATTTAAAACATGCAGCTCTGATTAATTGCACTGCCAACGCGAGATGACGTCTTGTACCTTTGGTTCTAAAACTATGAACTTATTGAAATACTTTAACAAGTGATGGAAAATGGAATTTTATACAATAATTAAAGAACTGACAATATCAAAGGTACTTAGGCTGTTTCATTGGAGGGAAGGGGAAGCCACGTGCCACTGTCCAAGAACCAGAGTATGAATGAATCCAGGGATTTTTAAAATGGTCTCTGGTCAGAAGGACAGTGGCACAGCACAGAAGAAAAAGAAAAAACACCTGCCGGTGAACCCGTAAGGGTTAAAAATCAGGTCTTCAGACATCTGGAAACAAAAAAAAAAAAACTGGAAAAGAAAAATTTTTAGTTATAATACCTGTGGAAAAAAATAATTTGGACAGATAAAAAAACCTTCAGATAAACAGTGTAGAACCGTAGGAACCCGGGTTCAAATCAGGCCTTTGAAAAAATCTGAGGCTTGCCAAAAGTAAACTTAATTTAATTTTTTGTTTTCATGTTTGTGCACAGCATAGAATAAAAGAAGTTTGAAGTGGCCACTTTGGACAAAAACCATACAGAACATGGACACATGACGGTTACAAAGACACATTGAAGAACGGTTATAACACACAGACAGGTTGGACAGACACATGACCTAACTATTTCCATTAACTCTGGACAATGGGAAAATCCCTTTTTTTATCTAAAGTTGTCCATGGCTGTGGAACCATTAATTGCAATTATCACATTTACAAAGAATCACTTAGAGTTTAAGACATCTACTTAGGTGCACGCCTGCAAAGGATGGTGGACAGGGCAGGCAGGAAAATCTGGTGGCTTGCGCATATTACCTGCTAATTTAATGAGAATAAATTTAGTTAGTGAAAAAGAGGCTTGTATCCAGAAGCAGACACAAAATGGATTTGTGAAAATGGGGTTTATAAAGAAAAAACAATGAAATGGAAAATGCCAAAATCTGAAATAATCCCTTAAAATTAGGTAAAAGCCTTGTAAACAAAATATTAAAAAACCAAAAACAAGCCAGGCGTGGTGGTGCACACCTGTAATCCTAGCACTCGGAAGGCAGAGGCAGGTGGATCTTTGTGAGTTCAAGGCCAACCTGGTCTACAGAGCGAGTTCCAGGACAGCTGGGGATATAGGGAGACTCTGTCTCGAAAAGACAAAAAAATAAAAATTAAAATTAAAAAAATTAAAAAACAAAAACAAAACACTGTTAAAAAGCCAAATGATGTAAAAATCTCAAACAAAAGCCTGTAAAAATTAAGTATCCATACAAAAATAAAAAATGAAAATTGATTGTATTTTGAAATGGATGAAAAAACAATAAAATCAAAACGTGGTTACTCTAAAACCCAAAAACCAAAATTGTGGAAGGATCAGAATATACCATTAAATAAATTGTAAGAGAATTAGAATATAGAAATAGAATATGACATTAGTTATTATAAGGTCTGATGTAAATTTAGGCTTTCTGCCATGTGGTGTAGCAGAGGGTGTGGTTTAGTGCCACCATGGAAACGGGGGCATGCGCAGACAAAGCCGCAAGATGGTGACTGAGTGGGCATGGATTAGCACGGTTGCCATGGAAACAGTCTGCAGCATGTCTGTTGAATGTGGGGTGGGGAAAAAAGCCACGCAGTAGCAGGGCATGGTGGTGCAGGTGTAGTGCATGGCGGTGGGGAAAAACCACATGGTGGGGGTTGCAGTGGTGCAGCGGGGAAGACACAGTAAAAGAAAGAAAAAAGACAGCGGAGAGGAGGGGAAGAGAGGGAGAGGGAGAGAGGAAAAAAAAAGATAAGTGAAGTCTTTTTAGTCTCAAAACACCACCCGAAGACCAAGGCGCATCTGCCTCAGTGTCAAGTGGTGCTGGTCAGAGACCCCAGGTCTGCAGGACCAATGTGGGGGTCTCTGAGACAGGGCCTGCAAGCATGTGAAATCGGCGTCCCAAAATCACAGGGAGACCAGAATACAGGTCGGATTCTGTCCCCAGCGTCCTAGTGGACTGTAATCTGGACGGAAAAATCAGGGGGAACCCTGATTACGCCAGCATTCAGGGGTCCAAAACAGAATGGAGGATAACGGGAGACTAAAAAGAATGAAGGAAGAGAGGGAAGACAGAGGCGGAAGGCTGTAGGTTAGAATTCAGACAGGAAATGTAGAGGAGGGGAGGGCAGCTAGAGGGGGCAGAACACACACAGGGGTACACAGAAGGTAGGGGTGGGAGATAGAATCTCCCCTCAGCTGCCTGTCCGGCACTCTGTCACACACAGTCACACGGGATAGAGTAGGGTAGGGTAAGCAGAGGAGATGGTACGTCATCCTGGAAGCAGTTGTCCACAGAAATACGTGGCTGGCAGATCCAGGGGTTGCAAAAAATTTGTTAGGAGGTCCTTTTCCAGGTGAGAGTTGGCGAGCACTCTAACAGACCAAAACGCTGTCGAGCAAGGGTCTCAAACCCCGAACGAGTCCACGGCACCAGAATGTTAGGCTTTAAAAAAAAAGCATGAAACCCCAATAAAAAGGCACATGAGGCTTAGGTCACTCCAGGAACATGCTTTACTTCCATGTGGGACTGCCGCATGAGCCGCCTGCAG
Organism: Rhizomys pruinosus; assembly: GCA_009823505.1. Lineage (NCBI taxonomy): Eukaryota > Metazoa > Chordata > Mammalia > Rodentia > Spalacidae > Rhizomys > Rhizomys pruinosus. The sequence goes on along the minus strand of VZQC01006228.1, from coordinate 5,166,291 downwards.
ACATGTGGTGGAACCAGACAGCATGGCAGGGGGCAGGATGGGGGGGGCAGAGAGAGACAGACAGAGAGAGACAGAGAGGGACACAGAGAGAGATGGTGGCTGGGGTCCACCCATTTACCCATGGGGCAGGGCCTCAGGTACAGGGGAAGGGGTCAGAAGATTGATAGCTTCTGGAAGAAGTGGGCACGTGTGTGCCCCTTGGGATTCTGGGAAGCCTGGACCTAACAATGAGTTTATCCACCAGCTCAGGGAAGAGGCAGGAGAACTGCAAAGCAACACAAAAGAGAAAAGTGAGCAGGAGGGGAAAGCACAGGCTCTGCTTTTCCCTGGGACCCTTAGCATTTCCAGAAACATCTGTTGGGCTGGGGGTAGGATGCTAACCAAGAGGCCCCAGCAAGTGTGGCATTCTTCAGCATGCCTCCCCTGGACTCCAGGAACAGTAGATTTTGGCAGTCTTGAAGATGGCAGATGGGAAATGAAGAAACTCTAATACCAGTCTCTTCACAATGATGCTGATGACTCAGTTATTCCTGAGAGGAACTGAGGTGCCACTAACTAGGGCTGATCCTGTTCCATGTCCCTCTTGTCCTTACCCCCAGGAGCCCCCAGATGATCACAGCACAGCTAAGTACTCACCATGCCAGCCACAGAGCCACCTGAAAGACAAGAGAGAGAAGATGCTAATATCCCATGACCCCGTGCCACCTCTCAACATCCACCCAGCTCTTTCCCAAGAGCTCTCTGAGCTCTACAGCCTGGGTGCAGGTCCCTCTCTCACTATGGGCTGGAGCTCTGCATCTCAAATTCAGCCCCCACCCCCCAGAGCCAAAATGGCAACTTAATCTGACATCACTCACAAGGCCATCCCATCCCTCGCCAAGCTGGCAATCAGCCACCTTCAAAGGTCACGTGTTTCTAAGACCAAAGGGTATAGTCCACTAAGGTGAATGTTTGAGGATTTTTTTTCCCGGGTTCAATTCCCAGCACCCGCACGATTGTTCTTAGCCGCCATGTGGGTGCTGGAAATCAAACCCAGGTCCTCGGCAAGAGCAGTCAGTGCTCTTATTCACTGAGCCATCTCTCCAGCCCCAAGGATTTTTTTAATCACTTAGAGGGAGAGGGAATAGTACCACTGTGACAACTTCTCTTCCTCCCTTACAGCCCTCCACAGAACTCAATAAGGTCCTGGCCAAAGCTGACTCATCAAAACTGTGGTTCACAAGGGAGACCTTTAGTCCAGTTAAAGGCTGAAAACACAGAGGCAGAAGGTTTGCATGGGGCAGCCTTATCCTGCTCCTTTAACAGTGTCCCTGGGCTTGGGAAGTCCTTCTAAGCATCTATGGCACAACCCTCCCTACCCAGGAGATACAGGGATGGGGGGGTCCAGCTCAACTGCAGGAGAACCCCCACTAGAGGAAACAAGCTCTTCTTAGTTCCTGACAGAACTGGGACCAGACTTCAAGCACCCATTCCCAGGCCAGCACTGCCTTCTGAATACCATATCCCACTTCTAGGATGAGAAGAGCCCCCTGCCCTCCCTCACGGCACTCACATTTCCTCTTGCTCACCTGCCACCACCCTTCTAACCTCAGTCACAAAGTTTTGGTGGTGATAAGATAGACCAGGGCTATAATGGGAGGAGAGCCCATGACCCCCAAAATCCATGGCCACATAATGGAAGTCTGTAGCAGAGAGAGGAGGAAGAGAAGGGGTCTGCATAGGCATTTCTGCCCCTCTATTGACCTGCAGCCCACAGCCCCACCTTTCAGGAGAAGAGGGATGAGCCTGTCAAAGGAGTTGGCATTGTCCATCCAGCCATGCAGGCAGAGAACAGGGAGGTTCTTCTGAGAGCCCTGGGCTTTGAGAGCACTGCCACCTTCATCTCTGACAACAGACCTGTAAGGTAGAACCAGACATTCATTCCCTGCACTGGTATAAACATGAATCCAGCACTTCCTAGCCCCTATCTATGGGTCCACCATTCGGCATGGGCATTAGCACTACTAACCTATGTCCTGGCCCTGGACAGACTGACAGTCACTCTGAAGAAGGAAAGTTAACTGGGTTTCCTGGATGAGGGAGATCTGAGCAGGCTGCAGGATGTATCCCATTAGGGAAGGTATTAGGGCAGAACTTGAAAGAGTATATTCAGGGCTGGCTGGCCTGAACCATGCCACTTGTTGGCTATATAACTTTGGGCAAGTTCCTAAAACCTCTCAAGCCTGTTTTCTTTTGGGTAAAACTGGAGTAAATAGAGTACAGTTCCCCTTAACTGTGGGGGGCATACCCCAAGAATCTCAGGGGATGCCTAAAAATTCAAGCAGTACAGAATGTAGAGAACCCCTACAATATATGCCATCTATACCTTTCTTGATACACAGCTATGATAAAATTTAATTTATGAATTAGGCATAGTAGGAGACTAACAAGTATTAAGTAATAGAATTATAACAATATACTGTAATAGACTGGTTATGGTACACTACTGTCATCCTATAACTCAGGAAGAAGAAGTAGGAGGCTCAGGAATTCAAGATCAGCAAGTTAGAGGCCAACCTGGGATACATGAGACCACAAACAAACAAAACAAATATACTGTGACAAAAATGTCTGCAGTGGTCTGTCTCCTAAAATATCTAGTGAGAGCCAGGTACGGCGATGCACACCTGGAACCCTGGCACTGAGAAGGCAGAGGCAGGAGAATTGCAGAAAGTTCAGGCTAGGCTGGTGTACAGATGGAGTTCTAGGCCAGCTAAAGCTACATACAAACAACAACAACAACAACAACAAAGCATGAGAGATCACAGAGGTTTGAGTAAGATTGACAAAGATTTTTTTGACACTACTCAGAATAGTATGTAACTTAAAACTGGACTTTGCATAAATATTTTGGACCCTCAGAAACAGAACTCTTGGAAATCCAAACTGGACGGACAGCCAACATTTTCCAAGTCTTCTGAGTGATTATGCAGCATTTCACACACATCAGCTCCCATGCCCTGCCTTTCAGTTCAGGGGGCATAGGTAGGTGCAGAATGTGCCCTGGTTCACCCTGGCAACAGTGGAAAGGGGATTTAAGGGGGACAAGCAGGACTCGGTGACCCTAGGAGGGGGGCTCGACTCTGAGCGGCCAAACATTGCAGTCTCTGGAGCCCACCCTCTGGCCAGTCTGGCTCTGCAGGACGCAGGGACAGAAAGCTGAGACATCTAGGAGAGAGGTACGGTGAGTGTCCCGTCCACAGGAAGCAAGTGGTTAGGCACTGAGAGCTCGTGCTGGCCCTCTCCCATCCTGTCCCACTCAGGTCTAAGGGGCCCTGGGGGCATTTTCACCCATTGCTCTGGTCCGTGTGGCAGTCACTCCACGCAGAGGAGACCCAGGAACTAGAAGATCTCAAAAGCTCAGGTCCTGAGCCTCAAGTTACACCCCTTGACCTTCCTTCGGGACCTGCCCCTCGATCCCTGCAGGCCGGCTCCACCCTTCTCCCTCAGGGTTCCCAGGACTTCCTGATTGCAGGCTGGAGTCCTTAGCACTTGGGAGAGCTGAGAGACTGGGCAAGAGCCTGGGGGCTATCATACCAAGGAGAGCACCCCTCGGGTCCTCCGCAGTGCCTGGTACAAACCAGCTTTGATCATAGGTTGCATACGGTGAATGAACAAATGAGAATATGAATTGAAGAGTGTGGAGGAAACTGCCCCCAGGTGAAGAAGGATTCTAAACAGGGTTTAGGGGGATGTGATTCCCCCAAGCTCACTGTCCAATGGGGGAAGCACAGACCTGAGCACTGAGGAAGATGATGCTGAGCCATCTATTCGGCCCCTACCTTCTTTTTCAATGCAGTCTGGGGCCCCAACCCAGAGCATGATGCCCTCCACATTCAGGGTTGGTCTTATCACATTCAATTAATTTAATCTAGAAAATTCCTCACAGAAACACCCAGGGGTATCTTTTTCATGATAATTCTATGACAATAATGGTAACATAAAACTCCCCACCTTATGGACTTGATATACATCACTCTGTCCTAACAATCCACTCTAATCCCTACAGGTCACTTTCATCTCATAAACAAAATGTAGTCAGTCCATGTCTAAACATCCCCATTGTCTTTCACAATTCTAACACTGATAAAAATGTATCCAGGTGTTGTGTTGCACACCTTTAATTCCAGCCCTTAGGAGGCAAAAGCAGGTGGATCTCTGTTAGATTGAGGCCAGCCTGGTCCACATAGGAAGTTCCAGACCAGTTGGGGCACAAGGAGACCTTGTCTCTAAAAGACCAAAAAATAAAAAAATTAAAGTTAAAGAAATTGTAAAGTCTCTTCTGAGATTCAAGGCAATCTTTTACCCATGAGCTTCTATAAAATAAAAGACAAATTACATTGTTTCAGCAGGTGATAGCAGCCCATCAGTGATATCAAAGGGCCCATCCCACTGTGAGTAATGCCACCCCTAGGCAGGTTGTTTTGTATTGCATAAGAAAGTAGACTGAAGTGGCAGCCAAGTGTCTATATATATCCCAAATCTAATTGGCTATTAGCTCTCTCCTTGGAGGAATAACTCACAGTGGATGCCACAAGCTTATGTCCTCTAGTGGTTAGGAGATGTTATAAGCCACAATAAGAACTTGTCGCCCTTTATAGAGAAACCACAGTTTGCGGATTAGCATACCATCCAAGCATCTGTGTCTATGCTCACAGCTTAGCTTGACATAATAATTAGTACTACTTAAATGCCTGTACATCCAATAGCTTGTGCTTTGTTAGTATGACTAAAAAGGGTATCACTGGAAAAGCTGTCAACCCATGAAGGGAAACAACCTGAACAGACTAAAGTCCAAAATGACAACTCCAAAGAAATTAGACTATTTTCTTCTCACCCACTGTGCCCCTTTCTCAAAGCCCAGGGAACAAACTGCGGAAGAGGAGGCGTGGTAGATTGTAAGGGCTGCAGAGAGATAGGGGTGAATCATGAGACTACAGGAATATAGTCTGGACTCCTAACTGATCTACATGCCTGTGCATACAAGCTTCTCCAACTGGACTATGGGAACCTTGGGTTGTTCAAAATTTGGACATAGATACTTGCAAAATGCACCAATTACCTTATTGTATGACATACTGAGTAACATCAATGTTATCTGCAAACAACTATGTCATTATATTGTAGAATCCCTTAAAAATAAAAAATAAAAAATAATTAATTAATTAAAAAAAAAAAAAGAAAGCTGGCTGAGCATGAGCCAGGGGAGCAAGCCAGTAAGCAGCGTTCCTCCATGGCTCGTGTTTCAGTTCCTGCCTACAGGTTCCTGCCCTGATTTCTTACCTTGGGCTCCCTAAGTGATAAACTGTGACTCAGGAGATGTAAGATGAATAAACGCTTTCCTCCCCAACTTGGTCTTGGTCAGAGTGTTTTGTCGCAGCAATTGAAGACAAAGTAGACAAATTAGTTCATTACTCCTAGAGTCAGACTCACGTTCTCAAGACAAGGGCAGAATGGAGGTAGAATGGCCTCTAGCCCAGTTATCCATGGAGTCCTGGCCCCCATCCCTACTTCAAACCTCATGAACTGGGCCTCCACTGTTGGTGTTACCCTCTAGATTCTGGTCTTCCAAACTCTCACTAGACTGGCTTGTTAAACTCTGATTATAGCACTCTGGGTCTGTTCTAGTCCTAAATTCCAAACTCTTCCACATCCTGCAAATCAGTTCCAAAACCTAAGAACCATGTGGTCAGGTGTCTTACAACAATGGTCCTATTCTCAGGGCCAATTTTCTATATTAGTTATTTTCTTCATTGCTATGACAAACAGACGTCAAAAGCAATTTAAGGAAGGGTTGGTTTAGGCTCCTATTTAGAGGGTATGGTCCATCATGCCCAGATAGTCAGTGACAGGAAGGTATGGCAACTGGTATTCTGTAAGAACAGCCAGTGCTCTGAACTGCTGAGCCATCTCTCCAGTTTCTGCTTTTTCCTTTTTGTTCATTCTGGAACCTCAGCCCATAGAATGCTGCTGCCTACATTTAGGGTGCAGCTTCTTACTTCAGTTAACTTAATCTAGGAAAGTATCCCTCACAAACATGTGCAAATATATATTTCCATGGTGATTCTCAATCCAGTCTCATTGAAAGTAAAGATTAACCATGGGTTAACCCATTTAATAATAGAAGATATTGAAAAAAAAGAAAAAAAAAGAAGATATTGACTCCATAAAACCAACTTTGTTCACACATTTCAGTGACATTCGGAGTGTGTAATCACTGGGGTCAGGGTTCTGATATGGTTGTCTATATCATACATTACATGGATGTCCAAAGGGAGCCCTTGGGAGGCCCTTTGCCGCAGTTGCAGAAACCTTTGAGCAGTTCAACATCTGTGCAGCCCAGTGGCTTTGACCAGCCCCCTGCTAGCATGGCCATTGTCGTCCCACCCCTGTTGCAGTAGAGGGGAAGCTTTGCTCTCTCTCTAATTCAGAATGTTCAGTGAGACATGGTGCAGGCCAGGTGTTCTGAAACACTTGTGATTTCAGATTCATTTGAGGAACTTTTCCTGAGCAAGTGATTTGTGACAGGCTCCCTGTGTGAGGAGCTAGAGAACATTCAGGGAAACTGTTGCCCAGGAGTATGGGATTGGAATGGTAAGAAAGGCAGAGATGAGCAAGAAGCAGGAGGTAGGCCAGCTGGATGTGGGGTGGCCGATGAGAGGGGAAAAGGTGGCATGAAGGTGGCATGAGGAGCTGGGGATGAGAGATGAAGTAGGTATGATGATTAAGGTAAGATCCATGATTCACAGCACTGAGGACTGAAATTTAAGTACCGTTGAAACTGAGTTGAGAATGTTGATATAAAACACGGCTGGACATGGTGGTGCACGCCTTTAATTCCAACATTTGGGAAGCAGAGGCAGGTGGGTGTCTGTGAGTTCAAGCCCAGCCTGGTCTACATAGCAAGTTCCAGGACAGCTGGGCCTACAGGGAGACCCCATCTCAAACACACACACACACACACACACACACACACACACACACACACACACACACAAATATCAACAACAAACAAACAAAAAACCCACTGCTCCCACCTTGAAGGGAATTTGAGGTTTGAGGTCATTTATTCAGAGCCAAATATGACTGACCATGGCCTGGGAACAAGGATTCATGTTTGAAACATGTTCCAGTATAGCAACAGCTTAATAAACTTTAAAAATGTTTTTACATTTATTTTTGTTCTTTGTCTATGATTGTTTTGCCTGAATGCATGTAAATACCATGTGCATGCAATGCCCACAGATACCAGAAAAGGGAATCAGATCCCCTGGAACTAGAATTATGTTTGGTTTTTGGCCGCTATGTCAGTGCTGGGAATCAAGCTTGGGTCCTCTAAGAGTCCGAGTGTTCTAACCGGGAGTGGTGGCACACACCTTTAATCCTAGCACTTGGGAGGCAGAGGCAGGCAGATCTTTGTGAGTTCAAGGCCAGCCTGGTCTACAGAGTGAGTTCCAGGACAGCTGGGGCTACAGGGAGACCCTGTCTCAAAAAGACAAAAAAAAAAAAAAAGAGTCCAAGTGTTCTTAACTACGGAACCACCTATCCAGCCCCTTCATAAAGGTTTTTGTTTTGTTTTGTTTTTCTTTTTAGGACAGAGTCTCCCTGTAGCCACAGCTGGCCTGGAACTTGCTACTATAACCCAGCCTGGCCCTGATCTCATAGACATCTACCTGCCTCTGCCTCCTGAGTAGTGGGATTAAAGGTGTGTACCTCCTCACCTGTCTTTATAAAGTTTTTATAGTGTACTTAGAGAACAAAAGGAAGTCAGCAATCAAGGCACTTATTAAATGCCTTGGTGGAAATATCAGTTTGGTGAGTTATAGCAAAGTAGGAAAATCTCTGTTAAAGTCTCAGATAGGATCTGGGGACAATTTTAGTTTTTGGGTTGGTGAAAGCTTGTGCTCTGCTAAGAATGCATTGCAAAAAAAAAAAAAAAAGCCGGGCGTGGTGGCGCACGCCTTTAATCCTAGCACTTGGGAGGCAGAGGCAGGCGGATCTTTGTGAGTTCAAGGCCAGCCTGGTCTACAGAGTAAAGTTCCAGGACAGCTGGGACTACAGGGAGACCCTGTCTCGAAAAGATAATAAAATAAAATAAAATATTCCAAAGAGCCTTTATGGTGTTTCCCATGCTTCTTCTGATAAGCAAGCAGGGACCTGGGAATTGGGTTTAAAAAA
>VZQC01006228.1:5121014-5157966 GCA_009823505.1 Rhizomys pruinosus | reverse complement strand
AAAAAAAAAAAAAAAAAAAGACTGTGTCACTAAGGTTTTACCTGATAGTCAAAAGGGAGTTAGGGACTGGAGAGATGGCCTCGCAGTTAAGAGCACCGACTACTACTCTTCCAGAGGACCCGGGTTCGATCCCCAGCACCCACATGGCAGCTGAGAACCATCTTTAACTCCAGTTATAGGGGAATCTAACACTCTCTGCTGACTTCCGCGGCATTGCACGACATGGGTGCACAACCCTACATGCAGACAGTACATTCATATACATAAAAAATTAAATTTTTTTTTAATTAAAAAAAAAGGAGAGTTAGATTAGGCACAAAGGTGGTACTACAGAAGGCCCAAGATAATTTGGTTTTTTGGATCTGCAATATCCTAATTCTCTACCATGATGAAGCATTTTTTTGTTTGTTTGGTTTTTGGTTTTTTTTTTTGTTTTTGTTTTGGCCTTTTCCAGACAGGGTTTCCCTGTAGCCCCAGCTGTCCTGGAACTCACAAAGATCCGCCTGCCTCTGCCTCCCAAGTGCTAGGATTAAAGGCATGAGCCACCACGCCCAGCATCCGCCATCATGAAGTTCTAACCAATCTGCTTTGTAGAGGCATAGCTTTCTTTCTGAGAACTTCAGATTACAAGAGCTGGGACATTTAAGGTATGATTAGGTCATGGAGTCCCACCCTCCTCAGACAGTTCATGCCATTGTCAGGGTGCGTTAATTACTGGGCAAGTGAGTTCCTCATAAAAAGGATAGTTAGCTTCTTTGTACTTCTTGTGTGCATGCTTGTACTGTCCCCGCTGGTCATGGGATGCTACAGCAGGAAGGCTCTGGAGAGATGCTGGTGCCATGCACATGGACAGTCCAGCATACAGAACCCCAAGCCAAGAAAACTGTCACTCATAGATTGTTCAGTCTTGTTTGTTTGTTTTGTTTTGTTTTCTTTTGTTTTGTTTTTGAGACAGTAGCCCCAGATGGCCTGGAACTCACTACATAGACCAGGCTGGCCTTGAACAAATAGAGATCTGCCTGCCTCTGCTGGGATCAAAGGCATGCGCCACCGTGCCTGGCTAAATTATTCAGTTTTATATTCTCTTATAGAGGAAGAAAAGGGACTGAACACAGGTTACAAAGAGATGCTTTTGAATGCTTTACTTAGACAAAGTCAATGCACCTCTGAACTGTACCTTCTTTGTGGTCCTGGAAACTCTTAACTACACAGTGATAGAGCCATAATGACAGAAGACAATTATACACTGTCCTCCATCTTCTCTTGTTCTTCAGACAAGATTATTTCTTTATTTGTCTTGTGGTGATGGGGATGAAGCACAAAAGCCCACACCAGATAAGCACTCTACCACCAAGTAGCACATATGGTTCCCAGGTAGGACCACTTTTTTATTTATTATTTTTATTTTATGTGTACGAGTGCATTGCCTGCATGTGTGTAAGTGTACCTGTGTCATACAGTGCCTACAGAGGTCAGAATAGGGCATTGTATTCCCCTAGAACTGGAGTTACAGATGGTTGTTAGCTGCCATATGGGTGCTGGGTCCTCTGCAAGAGCAGCCAGTGCTCTTAACTGCTGAGCCATCTCTCCAGCCCCCAGGATTTTCATTTAACTTCTCTTCAAGTTCACTGACACTTTTGTCATCTCCAGTTCATTGTTAAGTCCATATAATGAATTTTAAGTCTCAGACATGGCATTTCAATTACAGAATTTCTGTTTGGGACAGGCCTATAATCCCAGCACTCAAGAGGCTAAGTGAGGAAGAAAGGTTGTAAGCTCACGGCCATCCTGGGCTGACTATCCAGAACCTGTTTCAAGCAAAAGAAAATTATCAGGAGTTTGGGTGTTGTATTCTTCTGGGGGACACTTCCTCTGGAGTGATCCCCAAGATCTACCTGCTTTGATGTGCCTACATGGCAGATAGCTATTATAACTGCATTCAAAGTCACACCAAAGAGCACATTAACAAAGAATGAAAAGATAGATCTTACCAAAGACATAGAAGCATAAAAGAATGAAGTGATTTTTTTTCTTTGAGAATGGTCTTGTTCTGTAGCCCAGGCTAGCCTCAAATCCTGTTTGAGCCTTCTAAGTACTGAGATTGTGCCACCATGCCTACTTTAAAATATTTTATTGGTTTTTTTTATGTGTATGAGTATATTACCTGCATGTATATAAGTGCACCCATGTTGTGGAATGCCTGAGGAGGTCAGAAGAGGGCACTGGACTCCCCTGGAACTGGAGTTACAGAGAGTCCTTGGCTGACATGTGGGTGCTGAACTGAACATGAACCGAATTAGGGTCCTCTGCAAGGGCAGCATGCTCTCCTAACCACTGAGCATCTCTCTAGCTCCTTGTTTATGTTTTGATACAGAGTTTCACATAGCCCAGGCTGTCCATGAATTGGCTTTAGACTTCTTATTGCATAACAGTCTTGTTTTGAACATGGTGGTGCACACTCATAATTCCAGCACTGAGAAATGGGCAGAAAGACCACGAGTTCAAGGTCAGTTTCCACTACATGGTGATTCTAGGCTGGCCTTGGCTACATGAGCCCCTGTCTCAAACAAACAAACCAAATTAACCAAGCAACTAATTAACCATCTTTTGAGAAGGAGAAGCAGCATCGTGCTTTCTGAAGTGGGGTAGAAGGGCTGTGAGAAACTTCGAAGGGTTAGCAAGAGGCTGCTGAATAGAACTGACAAGGAGGAGGTCCTGGGCAACACTGGAGTTTGCTTCTGGAATGGAATGTGTTGGGTTTCAGGTGCCTACCCAACTGTCAGGCACTCAGAGAGGCTGGGCTATATATGGGGGTTAGAGGGAGGGATAGGAAGGTGGTACAGGAGTATGGGATGGAGACAGAGCTCTGAGAGGACCAGATGCCAGCTAGGACACTTGCTACCAGGGGTGGTGACCTTTACTCTTTCTTGCACATGGATGGCACATCTGTCTCTATCATTTAACATCTGTCAATCATCTATCATTTATCACTTCTACCACATGTTTATCCATCTATCTATGTACAAGTTATCTATCTACCTACCCATCTATCTACCTACCTATCTATCATCTACCTACCTACCTATCTATCATCTATCTATCTACCATTTAACTATCTGTCTACCCATCTGTTTCAGTTTGGTGTAATATTTTATTATTTTTTTATGTGTAAGAGTATATTGCCTGCGTGTACCCATGTCATGCAATGCCTACAGAGGTCAGAAGAAGGTGTTGGATTCCCCCAGAACTGGAGTTACAGATGGTTGTTAGCCACCACATAGCCACTGGGAATGGAACCTCGGTCCTCTGCAAAAACAACCACTGCTCTTAATTGCTGAATCATCTCTCCAGCCCTTCATTTTGCTTTTGAGATAGGATCTTGCTTTGTAGTCCTGGCTGACCTGATAGTCATTATGTGGCCCAGACTTTCAGCAACCCTTCTGTGTCAGCCTCTTCAGTGTTGGGATTATAGGTGTACACCACCAGCTTTTATATGTCTGTCCGTTGATCCATTTCTTTTTACCTACCTATTACCCACCTCACACAGCTGTGCCCGGTGGTAAGACAGCACTCCTCCTGGCTCCTGGTGGTTGTTAATGCTCCTTGATGTTTCTTGCTTATAGATGTATTGCCTATCTTCCCCTCATCTTCATCTCATGATGAAAGCAAAACTCTCTCTCTCTCTCTCTCTCTCTCTCTCTCTCTCTCTCTCTCTCTCTCGTAGCTAGGCTGGCCTTGAACTCACTGTGTGGCCCCAGGATGATCCTGAGCATCTGGTCCTCCTGCCTCTATATTCTGAGTGCTGGGATTACAGGTGTGTCACTCTCTCTCTCTCTCTCTCGTAGCTAGGCTGGCCTTGAACTCACTGTGTGGCCCCAGGATGATCCTGAGCATCTGGTCCTCCTGCCTCTATATTCTGAGTGCTGGGATTACAGGTGTGTCACCACACCCAGCCTCCATCTGCATTTCTATTGAAAATTGCCTATTTAGTTCACTTGTCCATTTACTGATTGCATTATTTGAATCTTTGGTGTTTAATTTTTTTGAGTCCTTTATATATTTTGAAAATTAATCTTCAGATGAACAGCTGGCAAAAGATTTTCAGCTTTGATCCCATCTCTTTTTTTAAATTAGAATTATTACTTAATTCTAATTATTTAATTATTATTTAATTCTAATTAACATAATTAGAATAATTATTTTAAATTAATTATTTTTATTTTATGTGCATGTTATGCCTGCATATATTTAAGTATACCTGTGTCATGCAGTGCATGCAGAGAATAGAAGAGGGCTTCAGATCCCCTGGAACTAGAGTTACGAATAGCTGTTAGCCACTATATAGGTGCTGGGATTTGAACCTGGGTCTTCTGCAAGAAAAGCCAGTGCTCTTAACTGCTGAGACATCTCTCCAGCCCCTCTAATTATTCTTTATATTTTATGTGTATGAGTGTATTGTCTATATATGTGTATGTGCATGTATGTCATGGAGTGCCTTTGGAGGTCACAAGAGGGCATCAGATCTCCTAGAACTAGAGGAACAGATAGTTGTTAGCTGCCATGTGGGTGATGGGAATCCAACCTGGGTTCTCTGTAAGAACAGCCAGTGCTCTTAACTGCCGAGCCATCTCTCCAGCCCCTTTTTAAATTATTTTTATTTTTAATATTTTATTTATTTATTTTTAAATGTATGAGTGTATGGCCTGTATGTAAGTGCACCCATGTTGCACAATGCCCAAGGAGGTCAGAGAGGGCATTGGATTCCCTGGAACTGGGTTAGAGACAGTTGTTACCTGCCATGTGGGTGCTGGGATTTGAGCCTGAGTGCTCTGCAGAGCAGTCAGTGCTCTTAATTACTGACCCATCTCTCCAACCCCTGGTCCTAGTTCTTGGCCCAGCTTTGTATCAGTATTGTTTGAGGGCAGTCTCCTCTCATTCCTTCTCTGACTATCTTTCATTTTTTTTAAGTTTTTTTATTTTTACTTTTATTATTTATTTACCTATTTGGACTTTTTAAGATAGGGTCTCCCCCACACTTGCAAGTATACAGATGGTCTCTGGAATGCCAGAGAGTGTTACCAAAGGCCACTAAACCAATAAAGCAAATATAGGTCTCCTTGAGTCAAGCAAGACTCCTCCGTCAGCACCAGCTACACCTCACTTGCCTGGAAATACTGTGCAGCAGTGGCAGCCATATGCCTGTATATCCCAAATCTAATTGGCTATTAGCTCTCTCCTTGGAGGAATAACCCATGGCTGATGCCACAAACTTACATCCTCTAATGGTTAGGAGATGTTATAAGCCACAGTAAGACCCTGTCATATTTAACAGAAAAAAAATGTAATTCCTGGATTAACATACCATCCAAACATCTGTGTCTATACCAAAGTAACCTACCATAACAATTAGTACTGTTTAAATACCTATATATCTAATTGCTTGTGCTTCATTAGTAGGATCGAAAGGTCATGCCTGGACAAACTGTCAGTCCATGAAAGGAAACAGCCAGAATTGACCAGAGACCAAGACAACAGCTCCAGAGAAAGCAGACTGTTTTGCTTCTCATCCACCTGTGCCCTTTTCTAAGCCTAGGGAACAATCTGTGGAAGAGGGGGCGCGGTAGAATGTAAGGGCTGCGATTGGGGCGAACAGTGAAACTACAACAATATAGACTGGACACTCATTTGATCAACTTGCTTGAACATACAAGCCCCCCTGCTGGATGGTGGGACCCATGAGCTGTGTGGGTTTGGGCACAACTGCTTGCAAATTGGTTTTACATGAAGGATGTTTGGACTCATAAATTATCACTTATTGTTAAAAAAATGAAAAATAAAAACAGAGAAAAATGCAGGAAAGTTATGGTAGAATGCATGATCTAGGATGGGCTGGGGTGGGGTGGGGGGAAGGGAAAGGGATATATGCCTGAACTGAATTGGAAAATGGTGTATGAAATACACAAAGCACCAATAAAAAATGAAAATTAAAAAAAAAAAAAAGATAGGGTCTTCCTGTAGCCCCAGCTAGCCTGGAACTTGCTATGTAGACCAGGCTGCCTCTGCCTCACCTCCCAAGTGCTAGGATAAAAGGCATGCACCCCCACACCTTCATTATTATTATTATTTTATGTGTATGAGTGTTTTGTGTGCATGTATGTAAATATACCACATGGGTGTAATATCCACAGAGGCCAGAAGAGTGCACTGAATTTCCTGGAACTGGAGTTACAGATGGTTGCTAGCTGACATGTAAGTGCTGGAAACTGAACTGAAGTTCTCTGCAAGAGCTATCAGTGCTCTTAAGCACTGAGCCAAGTCTCCAGTCCCTCTCTGCCTATCTTGATCTCAACTCCAACAGATTTTGCTTCAACCAGGAGATGGGGTGGAGCCAGTTAGGTTAATTATGTATTACCTGATGACATAGACTATGCGCAATAATAAACTCACTGATGATGATGATGATGATGATGATGATGATGATGATGATGATTAGCTTTGTGCAATGAGTTATATCTTGATAGCTAACACAGCACAGCATTAAGAGCTTGCACTACAGCAGCTGGTGAGATGGCTCAGTGAGTAGGGGTGCTTGCTGTCAATTCTGATGACCTGAGTTAGATCCCCAGAACCCACATGCTGGAAGGAAAGAACTCTCCTGCAAGTTGTCCTCTGACCTCCACACTTATGCCAGGGCACATGCAAGTACACACACACTTACCCACATACACCCCATACAAATAAATAAATGTTAAAAAAGAAAAAAAAAAAAAGTTCCTAAGACAAATGGCCCTGTCTCTTCACAGACCTGACCTCATAGGAAGAAAGGCCAAGTGGGGGTGTGTTGCCTTACAATGCTCTTCCTTCCTGGATCTCAGGTGGCTGCAGATTCCCTGGAGTCCTCTGGCCACACAGTGTGCCATGTCTCAGAGGAGGCAGGAAGGGGGAGGGAGACAGTACTGGGAAGCCCAGAGAGAGGTAGAAGGACAAACTCAAGAACGAGCCATTTCACAGGGAAATGTCTCGATCTATTGGGCGATAAGTGAAGGGTTTTATACTAAAGCTATCGTGGTCTGGGGGTCCAGGGGTGTGAAGGAGAGCAAGGGAGGTGTGAGCCAACATGGCTCCTACAGGAGGCAACGGAACTCCCAGGTGTGTTTTTGGTAAATAGGAAGTGTGACATTTTTGTCTGCCCAGTACATCAAAAGGGAGGCCTCAGGATATGGGATCTCACTTGGCAAGCAGGGGATCCACCTATCCTGGCTCCTCAAAGACGCTTGCAGGACGGTGGGCGCAGAAGGTGGGCACAGAACACCATGGTACTCGAGCCAGACAGAGTCCCATCCGGACAGCTCCCTTCTTTTTTTATTAAAATGGAGCAGTACTGTCATTTTCTTCCAAAGGATTCTCAGGGATAGCCTGATATTGGACTAGGACACTTTGGGCTGCAACTTCAGCGATATTATTAGCTCAGATTTTAACAAACCAGAAAACACAAGGTGCAACCGTCAAGAGAATCCCTAGGGTAAAAATGGGTCCCAGAAAGGGGAGCATCCAGGTGGTCAGGGGGGACAGAAAACCAGGAGACAGATGCTTGGGGGAATATCTGACCTGGAGTTTCTTCTTAAGATCCTTAAGGTCCTTTTACATTTTGTTCCACCACACCAGATTCATTAAAGCAACATTCCTCCCCCAGGAACACGCAGGTTCCCCTGTGTTCTGCAGTCAAGAGGTCCAGGGCCTGCCAGTTCTGCAGCACCACCTTAGCCAGTGAAGTTATTTGTCTCTGGAGTAATTCAAGGCTGTCTGTCGTGGATGCCATTGTTTCATCAAGCTTATTTTGGAGGTCTGCCTCCATGCTAGAGGCCTTTGCCAGGGCCCCGCCTACAGTTTCCACTGCTGCTGTGGAGAGAATGATACTGAGGCTGACCAAGAATGGAATGAATATCTCTCTCCTCTGGCAGTCTGGGCGTAGTATCTGAGCGGCTTCCTCCTTTTCATAAAGAAAGAGCTATGGGGGCTGGAGAGATAGCCTAGCGGTTAAGAGCACCAACGCTCTTGCAGAGGACCCGGGTTCAATCCCCAGCACCCACATGGCGGCTAAGAACCGTCTGTAACTCCAATTCCAGGAGAACTCCAGTTCCAGGGGAATCCGAGACCCTCTTCTGACCTCCGCGGCATTGCACGACACAGGTGCACAGACCTGCATGCAGACAGTACATTCATACACATACAAAAATAAAAAAAATAAAAAAAAAGTAAGTCATAATATCAAGCAGATCATCAGATAAAGGAAGAAAACAGATATATAAGCTAAAAGTTAAAATATAATCTGGCACCTTCAGATCTGGACATGTCCATGGGTGAATGGAAAAATAGAACTTCTTGGGGGTGCAGGTGATGGTTTGTGTGATGATTTGCAAAAGGTGATGGTTCAGTTCTCTGGAATATTATTAAGAGGACCTTGAACAGTGTGTACATAGGGGACAAGCCATGAGCTGAGGGGAAAAGGTGAGAAACAGCATAGTACATGGGGACAGAGAGGCCAGGTCACAGAGAACTGGGTCTGCACTGTTAAGAAACTTGAATTTCACCCTATGAACAATCCACTAATTTCCATGTAGGGGAGTCTTAGAAGGGCATCATGTATAGAAAAGGCAATTTCTGAAACTTGTGCAGCCTCCATGATGAACTGGGGAAGAGTCAGCACTGGCTCCCAAAAGACCAGGTCGGGATCCTTACGTAGACCAGGTCGGGATCCTTACGTAGACCAGGTCGGGATCCTTACGTAGGCCAGGTCGGGATCCTTACGTAGACCAGGTCGGGATCCTTACGTAGGCCAGGTCGGGATCCTTACGTAGGCCAGGTCGGGATCCTTACGTAGGCCAGGTCGGGATCCTTANTCACACCAAAGAAAGAACAGGGATTTGAGCCAGGCGTGGTGCTCCACACCTTTTATGCCTTAGCACTTGGGAGGCAGAGGCAGGCGGATCTTTGTGAGTTTCAAGCGCAGCCTGTCTACAGAGTGAGTTCCAGGACGATGCGGTGTACAGGAGACCCTGTTCTCGAAAAGACAAAAAAATAAAAAAAAAAAAAAAAAAAATAAAAAAAGAAAAAAGAAAAGAAACAGGAACAGAAGCCACGCTGAGTAATTTGACACAGAGCAACAGACATTGCATGCAGGACAGTCACCTTCATACACATACAGAATAAATAAAATTAATAAAAAAATTAAAAAAATTTTTGTATAAAAAAAAAAAAGAGGAACATTTTGGAGGCACCTGGGGTGGAGGGGCCACAGCAGGTCTTACTAGACAAAGGGGGAGGATGGTGGTCTAGTTTGTCTTCCATTGCTGTGACAAAACACTCTGACCAACAACACCAACTTGGGGAGGAAAGGGTTTATTCAGCTTACATCTCCTGGGTCACAATTCATCATTCAGGGAGCCCAAGGCAGGAACTCAGGGCAGGAACCTGGAGGCAGGAGCTGAAGCACAGGCCATGGAGGAATGCTGTTTACTGGCTTGCTCCCCTGGCTCATGCCCAGCCTGCCTTCTTATATGGTACACAACAACCTGCCCAGGGTGGCACCACTCATTGTGGGCTGGGCCCTCCCACACTGCTCAACAATCACGACAGTACTCCACAGATGTGGCCACAGGCCAACCCAATGGAGCCAATTCCCCAATTGAGGCTCCTTCAACCCAGGTGTGTCAAGCTGACACTAAAGCTATCCAGCACAGATGATAAGCCAATCGAAGAGGGAGATGCCATAAAGCACCAGCCCTGTTCCAATGGGGGCAGGTTCCTGCAGAGAAGCATTAGAAGGAATGGCAGTGAGCAGAGGGCATGTGAGAGACACACAGAAAAACCTTTGGGAGACATTGGGGTGGGTAGTGTAATTAAGGACATCTTCGGCATATTCAATATGCCATGCGAGAGTAGACTGTAACTTCCCTTCCATTTTGGATTCCTGTAACAAAATGTGAGATTGAGTGAGAATGGGCTGAGAGACGAGAATGAGCTGGCGAGAAATGTCTGAATATCAGCAGCAGGGTATCTGGCATAGCTGTGGAAGTAGAGTTTCCCCTGTATCCCAGCCTTCCAGTGATCGCTCCAGGGGTCCTATATGTTAAATTCAAATTAGTTTTCTTGGATCCAGAACATGCTTCCTGGGCTGTGAGCATTTTCCAACCTGCAAGACCCAAACCTGCAACCTCCAAAGATATTAATTTCTTGTAAATATTGTGAAACAGGAAGCAAACAAATGGAGCCTGAGATGCTGAGGTGGAGCTGGGGAACACAGGAACAAGGACTGCCTTGTGGCAGCCATGTAAAGAATAGTCACTGGTCCCTATTATCTGCTTCCTTCCTTCCCATGTTTCTCTGACAAAAAATCGCTAGACATGGGTCCAGGTTGGAAGTGTGTCCACTGGCTGGGCAGAGGCAGAGTTAGCTTGGACTATCATTAAAGCAGCTAAAAGAATGGTAGTCGGGGGACTGAGGGGGTCATGTAGACTTTGCAGAAGTGAGAAGGTAGTCAAGTTTCTTCCATGTTAGGTTCTTTGGATTCTGGTGTGGTGTCACCACTGAGATTTGTAGCAGGGCCCACTTAATCGTAGGATGACCCATGTGGAAAGCCCGCGCAGGAAAGCACACCATGTGTAGGCAGGTTGAGGTTCAAATGCAGAGAGCGATTTTATTCCAACATGTCTGCTTAAATATCCATCATGACTCAATCCTCAGGAATGCTAAATCATTTCGTCACTACACTCCACCCCATGGGTGTGGCCAGGGAGGTACCATTGGCTTAGAATCCAACCCATCTAACTAAGCTTTCCCACATCTCACCCTTTTAATTTTATTTTTTTAATTTTTCTGAAAGGCAGGGGAGCCCATGGGTGAAGCTAACAACCCAAAGGAAACCGAGTTTTGAATAGCCAGCTACTCAAGCCTGTTTTGAGTGCTAGGCAGTGGGGGACAGGTCAGACCTAAAACTTTATTTTCACACTTAGGCCAATTAATATCCAAAAATCCCAACCATGAAGTAAGCTGATTGTCAATCATAAGCAATGAATGTAAGTAATATTCATGTAAAACCAATTAGCAAGTATCTATGTCCATATTTTGAACAACCCAAGGTTCCCATAGTCCAATTGGAGAAGCTTGTATGCACAAGCATGTTGATCAATAAGAGTCCAGTGTATATTGCTGTAGTCTCATGATTCACCCCAATCTCTCCTCAGCCCTTACATTCTACCACACCTCCTCTTCTGCAATTTGCTCCCTAGGCTTTGGGAAAAGGGCACAAGTGGATGAGAAACAAAGCAGTCTATTTTCTCTGGAGATGTCATTTTGCACTATTCAGGTTGTTTCCCTTCATGGGTTGACAGCTTATCCAGGGTATCTTTTTAATCCTACTAACAAAGCACAAGCAATTAGATGTACAGGCATTTAAACAGGCATTTAAACAATACTAACTATTATGGCAAGCTAAGCTGTGAGCATAGACACAGATGTTTGGATGGTATGCTAACCCACAAACTATGGTTTCTCTATAAAAGATGACAAGTTCTCACCGTGGCTAATAACATCTCCTAACCACTAGAGGACGTATGGCATCAGCCATGAATTATTCCTCCAAGGAGAGAGCTAATAGCCAATTCGATTTGGGATATATATATAGACACATGGCTGCCACTGTTGCACAATATCTCCAGGCAGTTGAGGTGTAGCTGATACTGACAGAGGAGTCTTGCTTGACTCAAAGAGACCAATATTTTGCTTTATTGCCTTAGTGGCCTTTGGTGACACTTTCTGGCATTTCAGAGGCCAACTGCACATTAGCAAGTGACGTCTCAAAACATTTTTTCATGCTTACACCAGGTCTTTGACAACAGGGACTTACCACTTTTCTCCTTGCAGATATCCCATTTTTATAGGCAAAAGGCCTTTATAATTTTGGGGGCTTGGATCCCCCAGCCAACATCTCCTTGGCAGAATAATCCATTGCTGATATCAGAGCTCTCCTGTATTAATATATTTTGCTTAGTTACACAGCTTATAAAGACTTTACTATTATATTTGGCTCTAATTTACAGTTAGGGAATGACTTCATTACCATCATGTTTTTCTTTTTCCTATAAAAGGGAAGAGGTAGGAAGGTTTCTCAGCATCTGGAAGGTAAACTTCATTAGGGCACATTATAAACAGTTATCCCAAATAGAATTCAGAGATATGCTCAGTGTCTGTGAGTCAGGCAGTCTGAGGTTCCTTTTTCTTTAATGTTCAGATGGGTCAGCCTCTCTGCTGGCATTTCCCAGTCCATCCTGCACAGCCAAAAGTTGTACATTTTCGGGCATTTAGATTAGTGCTTTTACCTGTGGGAACATACAAATCTCTTCCCACTGTTAGTTTCAAGACCTCAAAATTAAAAATTTATCAAAAGGTCTGGAATACAAAAGGAATATTATACCACCTCCCTCTTTTTGTTTTTTAAATTTTTATGTTTTGACCTATAGATGCCTAAAGTGTATTACACATACCCATAAACAGGAACCAAGGTGTAAGTTTTTATCAAATTTACCCAAACAGTTTATCATTGACTGCATGCTTATTTGGGAAGTGAACTTAAACTTAATTTCTTTAAATCATCCTACAAGTAAAGGAAAAATGTTACAAGGTGATACTATATAACACAGAAAAATATAGAGACCATTTGTATACCTTAACCCCAAAATTATTGTTGGAAATTCACTACAGATTATGAATAAAACAATTAACATTTTATATTCCCAATTAGTTCAAATGCATTACCATTTTAAGCTGCAAACCTTACAAAGTGGATTTTAATAACTATCTTCCTCCAAGCTCTTGGCCTTCTCCAGGCCTGGCATGAAAACCTGCTTTAGAGATTTTTCAATATTTAACTCTTAATTAAATTTTCTTTTACAGTTCTTATGCCCATTAGTTAATTAAAGACTGGCTAGATATGCTCCATGAGATGTTGTTACCATCATAACCATCTTAATTTTTTTTGTGTGTGGGAGCTTCTTGAAAGCTTCCTTTGTCACAAACAGATGCAACGCAGTCCTGCTAAGGGAAGAGGGACACAGTGCCCACTTTGTGGACAGTGTGGGGAACTGCCCCATTACGTAGAGTTCAGTTGGTCACTTCTGTGACCTGACTGGAGAGGTAACTTCCTACTCAGGTCCTTAGCCTGGGACAATGAAACATGTTTCCCACTCTTGGCCATAACTTTCCACCTGCCCAAGTCCAGGACAGGAATTTCACTCCAGCTTCCCAGGTTGGTGGTCCACAAAGGGAGCCTTTTTCCAAACCAACTGGTCACCCAAATGAAATGCAGGCCTCAACACCAGCTACCCACTGGTCACCTGAACAAAATGCAGGCTTAGCCTATATGCACGCAAAAAATTTAAAAATGGCGGCTGCGAATTCCACGATGTTAATTAGAATTCAAATTTTTTTATTTTTTATTTTTTTAATTTTTAAGTTTTTATGCCTTTTATTTTTTATTCCCAAATACCGAAAAACTTATTAACACTTTAATACAATGAAAACCTGGCTGCATCTTTGTTTTAGATGTTGAAAGGGCGTAACCAGCAGGTGGCAGTGTAGATCCATTATTTTAAAATTTTTAATAGATAACCCATAACCTTTGTTGAAATTGAATTATGTTTTGGCTGTTTAATATAAATTTGCATCTTGAGAAGGAAGGGCCACATTACAACTCAGAGGCAATGTTTTTACTGGTATCATAGCTGTTAACATTAAAATATACTTAGAACACAAGTACACACATCCATACACACGTGTGTGCACACATACATACACACATACATACATAATAAAGGTTTATTAGGTTGACCTGTAAGGGAAGAAAGCCATATTGTTTGATGTTCAATGAGAAACATGAAATTTTTGTAATCTGTTATAGGGTTATTTTTACATAATTAGGATAAATGTCCTAGTAATGCATGAAACAGCTGAGATCCATATGCCACCTCTTAGGCCCATTTGCAACCACTTGCCTTCAATGAACTATACCTAAAGTTTACTATTATTTCCCTATCTTGTCCCTTCTGGTTAACTGTGCCTAAACTGTCCCTCTGCTAAGCCAAACTGTCCCTCTGCTAAGCCTAACTGTCCCTATGCTATTTACGAATCTAAAGATTGAGGATTTCCAAAAGTAGACAGACCAAAGTTGTTTGTAGTTTTGGACCAATCCATCATGTCTTATTATTAAGGACCTTGGAAGAATAATAATTATCCATAATCACAACAATTACAACCATTATTAATTATTATTAATTATCAATAATTAGTATTAACCATTATTAGTCACAACAATCATTAATAATTATTATGAATAATTGTCAATAATAGCAGCTAACAATTTACCATTAGACTGAATTTTATCAATTATTAATAATTATATTCAATAACTATAACTATCAATAACAATTACTAATAATTAATAATAATCTATCATTAAACTGACTAATATGCATACTATAAACTCAATTAAAAATTGTTAACATTAAGGGACATAAAACAAACATTTTCTATGAATTGAATCTATTTTTGTTTAGAGTTAGCTAAATAGATTCAAACCTGTAGGATTATAATGAATTAAAAGCAGGAACTCACATTCACTCACACATACACACAGCTTGAATATGAGCTTAAAGAAATATAAAACAGTTTTTTAAAAATTTCTCATTTAAATTGGACCAAAATATCAATTTACATTGTTAAAGAGACTTTTACCAATGTTCCTTTAAAAAAAGACAATTTATCGGAGCAAGTTTGTTTTGTTAGAACTTCAAGGCCTGTAAATTCTCCTAGAAATCCATCTATCTTTGTTTCCAAAATGCTGAAATGAAAAGGATGTTACCTAAAATCAAAATTTAGTGGGCATGATTTAGATACCATATGCGGAGTCTGCAAGCTGGTATGCATGCACAGCAGGCCGGCTTATGGCACCAGGCCAGAGCTCAGACCACGTGTGATCTAGAATTCTGTGAGAAGAGATTTTTAAGGTGAAACACATTTAAAAGGAGGAAGATAAAATTAAATCAACCATATCTAGGGTATCCAGGGGTTAAGTAAAAATATTACACTTTAAGTTAAGCATGCTGAAATGGATTTGAATTACTGTTAGCTAAATCCCAACCTTGGATCTACAAAGAGTCAGCAGGTTTTAGGTAAGAAGAGTTAGATTTAGAAAAAAAACCCATAAGTAGACAAAAGAGCAACACACTTTTATCCAAAAACAGATTTTGTATACAAAATTTAAGAGAAAATGGCCAAGGCTTGAAGAGGATGCTCTTGGAAGAGGGCAGTTTCCGTGAAAGGCCTTAATTTGCAACAGAAATAAGTGTGCTCAGGGGGAGTAGAGCTACCAGGAGAAAATCCACATAAGAACAAGATAAGATTGGAACCGAACTTGAGGAGCTGGTTCTTCACAGTCTTTCTTTGGGGGGTGGAATTTAAAACCAGAAAGCTTTTCAGACCTGTAGAATTATGAAAAATTGTTTTTAAGGCCAAGCATAACTGCTAAGCCTTAATATTAAATTCAGCCTTGAGGTCACTGGCTTTTTTTTTTTTTTAATTTCTGTATGTGTATCAATGTACTGTCTGCATGCAGGTCTGTGCACCCGTGTCATGCAATGCCGCGGAGGTCAGAAGAGGTCTCGGATTCCTCTGGAGCTGGAGTTCTCCTGGAATTGGAGTTTCAGATGGCTCTCAGCCACCATGTGGGTGCTGGGATCGAACCCAGGTCCTCTGTAAGAGCGGTCAGCGCTCTTAACCGCTAGGCCATCTCTCCAGCCCTTGAGGTCACTGGCTTTTCTAGCTTGCAGGAGTGACCATGCCAGGAGGCACATGCCTGGAAGGCACTGGGTACTCCCTCTGAACCAAATCAGAGGCAGGCTCTCCACATGTACAAAGCCACATGCCCTCAGACCACTGTCCCATCCTCTGAAACCAGCAGGAAAGACGGCTCCACCACAACAGATAGATATCAGGAGAGAGAGAAGAAAAGGCAAGATTTAGGGGTATGCATACCTAAGTTGTCAAGGTTTCCTTCTGCCCCATGTTTGGACGCCAATTGTGGTGTCACTGCCGAGATTTGTGGTGGGGACCACTTAATCCTAGGATGACCCATGTGGAAAGCTTGCGCAGGAAAGCACACCACATGTAGGCAGGTTGAGGTTCAAATGCAGTGAGAGATTTTATTCCAACATGTCTGCTTAAATATCCATCATGACTCAATCATCAGGAATGCTAAATCATTTTGTCACTACACTCCACCCCATGGGTGTGGCCAGGGAGGTACCATTGGCTTAGAATCCAACCCATCTAACTAAGCTTTCCCACATTCTGGGAGTGTTGCTTCCTCCTCCTCTTCCTTCCATCCTGGAGGGATATGCATGCCATTTTTCTGGTTGCTGGGGAGGAAGGAATCTGACATTTCTGGCTGGATCCAAATGGGTCCAGACACTCCTGTGGAAAGATGCAAGCAAAGCCCCTCCCTTTTGTAAACAGTGGGTCAGGCCCCTTCCACTGACTGTCTGGGGGGGGGGTCCCTCCACCTGACAAATATCTGAGGGAGGGTGGGCTGGCATCTGCCAATGTTGATCATTGGTGGACATTCTGAGCTCCCATAAATGTTGGAAAGATTGAGAGTCATCAGTGCCATGGCCAGCTGGATGTTGGGAGGGTAGTTACCTGTTTTTTGTTTTAATAGCTGGTTTTTTAGAACTTGGTTGGTTCCTTCTATGATGCCCTATCCCTGCGGATTATGAGGGATACCTGTATGAGGTGCAATATTCCATAACTGACAAAAGGATTTGAAGTTGTAACTAGCAAATGCTGGCCCATTGTCGGTTTTCAGATGCTTAGGAAGGCCCATGAGGCAAAGATAGAGAGGAGATGGGCAGTGAGGTCCTTAGCTCATTCCCCCATGTGTACTGTAGCCCATATAAATTTAGAGTAGGTGTCCACGGTGACAAAGATATATTTCTGTCTACCAAAGGAAGCAATGTGTGTAACATCTGTTTGCCAAAGGGCATCGCTTTCAGTCCTCTGGGATTGGTTCCTGGAACCTGTAATGCAGGCATCTTTACTAAAGAGGAGCAAGAGGAGCAAGTCCTAAGGATGCTCCAAAGTTGGGAAGTGGGGACCCCAGGGAAGTGGGTATGGAGACCTTTAAGGTTAGTGTGGGTGGCAGAATGGAATTTTTCTGCTTCAGAGACAGAACATAAATTCCTGTAGAGGCAACTGGGTCTGCAAGAGAGTTGCCTTCAGAAAGAGGCCCTGGAAGGAGGCTGTGTGCACAGATGTGCAGTATGAAGAAAGGGTCGGTCCTTTTTTGCAGGAGGGATGAGACAGTAATGAGAAGAGGGGAGAGAAAATTACTGTCTAATTGGACAAAGGACCTGGAGAGCCAAGGCAATAAATTGACCATGTAGATACTGTCTGAGAAGAGATTAAGAGGTTGGCTGGTTTCCTTGAGAGCTAGATAAACAGCGTAAAGCTCTCTGTACTGTGGAGAATGGTCAGGAAGGGGGAGTGAAACAGGATTTGGGGGGTTGATCTAGGCTATCATAAATTATAGCTGCAGCTCCTCTTTTCCCTCCATCTGTAAATTCTGACACAGTCCATTCAGTGAGTGCATCCTGGAAGAGATGGGAGGGAGCCAGGTTAATAGCAGGAGAGCAGAGACCCATTTGTCACTAGAGTAGTGATTGTCTATTTGTCCTGGGAATCCCATGAGGCTAATAGCTATGTGAGTATGATTGCACATCAACCACTGGTTATCTGGGAGAGAGAAGGGTGTTACTATCATCAGGTTCTTTCCCTAAGGTTTGTAGAGAGCAATCCCTCCCATTTCTTATCATGGCAGCTAAAGAATCCATTTCAGTTAAACTCCAGGGAGCTCCCCCTATGGGTTTGTGCAACCATTCTAGAATTCCCGAGGGTTGGTAAAGAGCTCCCATGAGGGTAGGGGTGGTGGTAACAAAAATGAGCAACTGAACGGGGAGGGAGGGTGTAAAACGTGCTAAAGCCATGCTCTGGAGAGCTTGGTTGACCTTAGCAAGAGCTTCTGAAGCTTCCACCATGAGCTTTTGCTTAGAGGCTGGTGCCCTATCACCTTGAAAATGATCAAAGAGAGGCTGAAGTGTTGTAGTGACAGCCAAAGGCAGGGCTAGTTATGGTTCCCTAGGAAGATTTGAAGGGAAACTAAGGTGAGAACAGGTGGGAAGGAAAGTACAGGTTTAAGCACCCTTACTGCTGTGAGGGAAATTTTGGTACCCAGGAAACAAATGGGAGGAACCATCTGGACCTTAGCATGGACTATTTTAAATCCAAAATCCTCTAGGGATGGTCCCAGACTGTCCCTTAAAGCTTCCAGGTCTGTTGAAAATTTGTCCCAGACTAGCATGTCATCCATATAGTGGAAGACACAAAGACCTTATTCTATGTGGGATTTAAGGGTTGCAGCCACAGCCTCTTGGCAGTGTTGGGCTGTTAGCCATACCTTGTGGCAGGACAGTCCACTCATAATGAGTTGCTGGACTTGAATTGTTAATGGTAAGGACTGAGAAAGCAAAGCACTTACAGTCCTCAGGATGGAGGGGAATTAAAAAGAAGCAGTCCTAGCCAGGCATGGTGGTGCACGCCTTTAATCCTAGCACTTGGGAGGCAGAGGCAGATGGATCTTTGTGAGTTCAAGGCCAGCCTGGTCTACAGAGTGAGTTCCAGGACAGCTGGGGCTACAGGGAGACNAAAAAAAAAAAAAAAAAAAAAAAAAAAAAAGAAGCAGTCCTGGATATCTATGGCTATCAGAGGGGTATTAGCTGGGATAGCAGAGGCAAGAGGGAGACCCCTTTTCAGGGATCCCCATATATGCATAGTTTTGTTAATGGTGTGCAGATCTTGTAAGAGGCACCATCCCCCTGTTGTCTTTTTTATGACAAACTCTAGGGTGTTCCAGGGACTGTGAGATGGACGGACTTGTCCCAAGGTGAACTGTTCTCTCATTAGATCTTGTAAGTCTATTAATTTCTCCCCTCATAAGGGTCACCACTCAACCCACACTGGATCATCTGATTTCCAGTCTGGGGGGGGGGCGTAAACTGCAGTGACCCTCAGGTTTGGGGGTGCTTTTTTTCTAAGATGATAGAGGCATTTTCCCCTGGCTAAATGGTCTGTCTGGGTGTGGTTGGTCTCAAGCAGGGTAGAAATGACCACATCCAAAGCCTCCAGAAGATCTTGCCCTAGAAGATTGGTATTAGTTTGTGCTACTAATGGGTGAATTCAACCCATGTTTCCATCAGGGTCCTCCCAGGTATATGCATTTTTGGTGATATAAGACTGTGAGGGTCATACACAATGGAGTTCTATGCAGCAGTAAGGAAAGACAACATCATAAATTTCGCAGGCAAATGGATGGGAGCTAGAAGATACTATATTAAGTGAAGTAACACAGTCCCAGAAAAACAAACAATGAATGGTATCCCTCATCTGAGGATGCTAGCGTCAACAACCCAGTTGAAACTAAAGTCCCAGACATTGGATAAAGCTACAGGATTTGGTGTATGTTCTGTTGGTTTGTATTCTTGCTTTGGTCCAATATTTTGTTACTATGTCCTCATTCTTCCATTTTGGAATGGGAAATGCATACTCTGTGGAGCATTTTGGAAATATGTAATTTGATCTTTTAATTTTTTTTAATTTATTATTTTTTATGTGTATGAGTGTACTGTCTGCATGTAGGTTTGTCCACCCTTGTCATGTAATGCCGTGGAGGTCAGAAGAGGGTGTTGGATTCCCCTGGAACTGGAGTTAAAGATGGTTCTTAGCCACCATTTGGGTGCTGGGAATCAAATCCAGGTCCTCTTCAAGAGCAGTCAGCACTCTGAACCACTGAGCCATCTCTCCAGCCCCGTAATTTGCTTTTTGATTTTACAGGGAGTGAGAGTTAAGAGATTGCCTTGAGTCTCAGAAGGGACTTTGGACTTGGACATTTAATCAGTGTTAACATTGTTAAAGGCCATGAGCTTTGAAATTGGACTAAATACATGTTATATCAGTAGATGACCATGACCCTATGAGGGCCAGGAAGTAGAATGTGATGGTTTGGATGAGAAATGTCCGCCAAGTATTTGAATCCTCTTAGTGGCTCAATTTGCTTCAACCTTTAGGAAGTGGAACTTCTCTTGATGAAGTGCATGTCTGGGTAGGGTGGCTTTGGTACTGTATAGTCTTGCCCCACTTCCAATTTCTTCTCTCAGCTTTGTGTCTGTGGTTGAAGATGTGATCTCTCAGCTTCCTGATCCAGTCCCTGCTGCCATGCCTCCCCTACCATTAGGGACTCTAACCAGAACCTAAGCCCAAATAAAGTTTATTCCACAAGTAAAATCAAATAAAATTAAAATTAAATGAATGGTTCTATTTGCCTCCATATCTATCAGATATTTGAAGGGTTTCCCTCTGATTTTTATTGTCAAGGCAGGATGGAAGCCCTCTGAAATGGGTGCAGCCCAAAGGGTACATATTTATCTTTTCTCCACCTTTGTTTCTGGGGCTAGGGGCTGCCTGACTGGAACTTTAAAGGTTCCAATAGCCTGCGATCCTTATTATACTTTGAACGACAATCCTGTTTCCAATCCTTTTCTGCAACAGGGAGGAAAGGATGCATGAGGAGGGGGTGGTGGTAGACATCAGAGGGTTCTTTAGGAGAAACTGATGCTTTGGGGCACTCTCTCTTCCAATGCCCCCTGCCTTTGCAACTGAAACATGTTTCATTTGTGGTGACAGCTGCTGCAAGGGCTTGGACAAGAGAAGTAGCCTTGTGTGAGGCTGTTCCCACATCCTGAGTTGGCACTATCCATCGATCATAATGTTCCTCCTTTAACCCCTGGCAGGCTTGCTTGCATTCAGATGTTATTCCATCCCAGACAGTACTCTTAAGGAGTCTTTCTCTAGCTGTAGGTTTGGGAATTTTCCTCTCCAGACTGCTTTTGGTTCTTAAGATAAAATCAGACTAGGGCTCCTCAGGTTTTTGTCTTAGAAATAGCAGGAAGGATCTCTCCTGGGGGGGGGGTGTAATCCAACCCCAGGCTTTTGGAGCACAAGGTGGACCTGACCAAAATAGCCTGTAGCCAGCCCAGCCTGCTGGGTCCTTGTGCTAAATTCACCCTCTTCCCAAAGTTCCTCATATCCCCAGTCCATATTAGGTTGTGCTTGGTTCCTTTGAAACTGCTGGAGACATTTATCTCTGTAGAGTGGCTCCCACTGAAGAAATAGTGGGCCTGGAAGGGAGGATCTGCAAATTTCTCTCCAGTCCTGGAGAGTGTTAAGAGTGGCACAAAAGCTCTGGAGAATGGACTTTGTCCATGGTGCTTGGGCACCAACTTCTTGTATTGCCTGCCTGAGTTCCTTCAAGTTGCTAGCCTGATATGAGTACCAGTTCAAAGGGCGACTCGTGTTGGAGCTACATCAATGGGAAAAGCCTGCAAAAAAAAAAAAAAAAAGTCTTGGCTGTCCCTGATCTGGCAGAGTTGTTCTGTGGTAGAGAGAGGAGACAGCTGGGGGTAATGCTGCTTCTGGCCCTTTAAGAGGAGGCAGGGGAGGATAGAGAGAGGAATTAGACTTAGATAAGGGTTGATCTGTTTTGATGTTTTGCTTAATTTGTTCTGTCACCACCAGGTCTGAAACTGGGCAGTTTTTGGAGGGGAGCATATTAGAGCCCTCTGATGATTGGGTCTCAGGGGGATTTGTATCAGAGTCCTCAGGGGATAGGGTCTGTTGTCTGCTTTTGATAGAATCCCTGCCTGGTACAGTCTAAACTGCCTGACTGAGGCTAAAAGCAGCAAAAACCTGAGAGAGGCTATGCCACCTTGCACTTCCTGGCACCTAGCCACCTGTGCCTCACAGGTCCATAAGTCTGGATTCCACAAGTCTATGCCGCCTTGCACTTCCTGGCACCTAGCCACCTGTGCCGCACAGGTCCATAAGTCTGGATTCCACAAGTCTGCAGAGGATTTCCACACAGCTACTTTAAGAGTCTTGCTCCAGAAGAAGGCAGCTTCCAGCACAGAGATTTTAACTCCTTGGCTCTTAAGAAGTGTTTTTATTTTGCTAACCTGTGGGTTCCTCTAGCATGCTTGATTGTTTCCCATGATAGAGAAAGTAACCTCCCATGACACACCACATGAAGGTTCTCAGAGGCAAGGCCCTGAGAGATTCACATGACCCATTTCACCAAGCCTTGCCCCAAGTTCAAGAGTCCAGCAGCCACTCTAAGCATATTTACTGGCTGTTGGGTAACCAATTTTGCATGGCAGAATAGAGAATCTAGATAGAGGGTCCTTGCTGACACCCAGTCAGGTGGTTGGAGGTCCCGCAGAGGATGGGGAAGCTGTCAGTCAACACAGGAGAGTGGCCGCCTCCTGAAGACATCAATTACTTTCCCATCATACTGAACCTCTCCTGACAGTGCAAACCAAAAGTAAATGTTGGAAGAAAGACAGCTTGTCCCCTACAAGAAACTCAAAGGGACAGGGCACAGCTACCTATTACCCGAGTCCTCTACTGGATGGGGAGGACTTACCTTCCCTTCTCTGAATCCTCCAAAAATATTTGTAAAAGAGTGTCTCACTTGAGAGAGACACAGGGCAAAGGTGCCCTTTGCCGTACTCCGCCCAAGATGGGGGAGACCTTACCTTTTTTCCCTTTGTCCTCTGAAAGGTGTTAGCTTCATGTTGTGGTGCCAGGTGTTGTCTTACAATGTCCTTCCTCCTTGGACAGCAGATGACTAGATTCTCTGGAGCACTCCCAGATAGCATGCCAGGTCCCAGCAGCAGCAGGAAGGGGGTAGGGAGAAGGTACCAGGAAGCCCGGAGAGAGGTGGAAAGACAAACTCAAGAACAAGCCAGGAGAAATGATTTGATTTATTTGGCAATAAGTGAAGGGTTTTATACTAAAGCCACCATGCTCCAGGGTTCGGGGGTATGAAGGAGAGCAAGGGAGGCACGAGCCAACATGGCTCCTACAGGTAGCAATGGAACTCCCAGGTGTGTTTTTGGTAAATAGGAAGTGTGACATTTTGTCTGCCCAGTACATCAAAAGGGAGGCCTCAGGAGATGGGATCTCACTTGGCAAGCAGGGGATCCACTTATCCTGGCTCCTCAAAAAGGATTGCAGGATGGTGGGCGCAGAACCCCACAGTGCTCAAACTTGACAGAGTCCCATCCCAACAGGGGTGGGGTTGGCTATTCTGGGTAAAAAGAGTTCAGAGACATTACTTAATGCTTGATGGATCTTCTTTCCAAGAATATAGTGGCAAACTTTGTAGAAAGTAAGGAAATTTAGAACTGGGGATGTAACTCAGTTGGTAGAATGTCTCCCTGGTATGCATGAAGCCTAGGTTTGATTCTAGCATTTGGGAGATGAGGGCAGGAGGATCAGAAGCTCAAGGTCATCGTAGGTTATATAGGAACTTTGAGGCCAGCCAGGGTTATATGAGACTCAAAAACAACAAAAACAAAGCAAAGGCTTAGTTGGGAATGTGTTTCAGTGGTAGAATGCTTGTCTAGCACTTGCAAGGCCCTGGGTTCAGTTCCCAACACTGTTCCAAAAAAATTAAAAGGGAGCAAGAATCACGCATGGTGGCATACTCTGTAACTCCCAGCCTCTCAGGAGGCTAAGGAAGGAGGATTGTTTAAGGCCAAGAGTCAGAGGCCAGCCTCAACAACATAGTGAGATACTGTCTCTTTAAAACCAAGCAAGCCAGGAAACAAACAAGCAAGAACTTTCGCATGACTCTGGCTGTTTCTGTTACTCTCTTTACTCCTGGTTCCTGAACCACTGAGTAAGAATGGTGCAAATTTCAGCACAAATCATTATGTTGATAAATGTGCCTCACTGCTCCACTGCTCCTCCAGCCATGTCCTCTGCATACATCCTGCATCCTGTGCAATCATCTCCTCAGTAAACCAGCTCTTCACGGTTTATTAGACAGAAGCAATGCAGGCTAGAATCACCAACTCCCACCATTAATGGAGGTTTTTCTTTCTTTTTTAAATATTTTATGTACTATTATTATTTTGGTCTTTTTGAGGCAGGGTCTCCCTGTAGCCCCAGATGGCCTGGAACTTGCTTGCTATGTAGACCAGGCTAGCCTTGAAATCACAGACATTGGTCTGCTTCTGCATCCCAAGAGCTGGTATTAAAGGCATGCACCACCACGCTCAGCTTATTTATTACATTTTTATTTTTGTGTATGAGTGTACTGCCTGCATGTAGGTAGGTACACCTGTGTCATGCAATCAGAAGAGGGTTTTGGATCCCTTGAAACTGGAGTTATGGATGGTTGTTAGCCTCGGTGTGAGTGCTGGGAATCAAATCTAGGTCCTCTGCAAGAGCAGCCAGTGCTCTTAACCTCTGAGCCATCTCTCCAGGCTCTTTCTTTTCTTTTTAAAATTTACTTTGAATTTATTTATTTTTATTTTATGGGTATGTATGTCTTGCATGCATGCCTGTAAGTGTACTTGTGTTGTGCAATGCTCACAGAGGTCAGAAGTGGGTGTCAGATTCCCCTGAGTTATGGATGCTTGTTAGCTACCATGTAGGTGCTAGGAATTAAACCTAGGTCCTGTCTCTGCAAACACAGCCAGTACTCCTAATCACTGAGCCATTTCTCTTGCCCCCTCTTTTTATGTTTTCATTTTTCTTTCTTTCTTTATTATTTTTAATTTTTATGTGTATGAGTGTTTTGCCTGCATGTATATATGTGCAGCATATGCAAACAACACTCATGGAGGTCTGAAGAGGGCATTGGATTCCCCTGGAACTAGGGTTATAGATGGTTGTTAGCCACCATGTGGGTGCTGGGAATCAAACCCAGTTTGGGTCTTTTTTTGAGACAGGGTTTCTCTGTAGTCCCAGCTGTCCTGAAATTCCTTATGTGGACCAGGCTGGCCTTGAACTCACAGAGATCCACCTGCCTCTGCCTCCCCAGTGCTAAGATTAAAGGCATGCACCACCATGCCCAGCTGCCCCCTATGTTTTTAATTTTTATTTATGTATATATGTGTGCCTCTGTGAGTGTATGTATATGTGGATGCCTGTGAAGGTCAGAAGACAGCATCAGATTCCCCGTGAGTTGGAGTTAAGGGATTTGTGAGCCACCCAACACGCGTGCTGGGAACTGAACTAGAGTTGTCTGCAGTACATGCTCTTAACTGCTGAGCCATCTGTCCAGCTTGGGTTCTTTTAGATCATGATAGGGCTAAGGGCCATTGCTGGGGGAGTTCTCACCACAGCTCTATGCTCAGCACTGTTGGCCTGTGTTCTTGGGATGTCTATCAGTTTCCTAGTTCCTAAGATGGAGGTGGGTGCTCTTCCACATGGAGTAGGCTGGGTTAACAAGTAAGCCCTGGTGATTGTGGCCCCTGGCTCACTGCACCCATTTCTATTCTAGGGAAGGACTCCAGAGGTTCCCAGGACTGTCTACCCCTCCCCACACAGAAAGCCAAAGTCCTACCTACCTCACAAGGGCCTGCAGGATCCACCAGGTTCTTGCTTCCACCTCAAGCCCTCCACCAGCCTCTACATTCCAGTCCTTTCCTGCAGCCCTTGCTGAAATGCTACCATTGCAGCAGACCAGTTTTCTTTTTAAAATTTTTTAAATTTTATTTATTTTGTATGTGTAAGAATGTACTGTCTGCATGTAGGTCTGTGCACCTGTGTTGTGCAATGCTGTGGAGGTCAGAAGAGGGTGTCGGATTCCCCTGGAACTGGAGTCAAAGACAGTTCTCAGCCACCATGTGGGTGCTGGGGATCGAACCCTGGTCCTCTGCAAGAGCAGTCAGCGCTCTTAACCGGTAGGCCATCTCTCCAGCCCCAGCAGACCAGTTTTCTGACCTTATGGGATTAGCATCTGGTCACCCTTAGCTGCCACATTCAGTGTTCCCGTCCCAGTTTTCTGGGCATCTAAGGGACTTAGCACCTCCTGGTTACTGTTTGTTTGTTCATTGTGTTTCTTTTGAATGTCAGCTCTCTCAGGGCAGGGCCTGTGTTTTTATCACAGTTGTGCCTCCAGCCTGAAATCACGTCTGGTGTAAGCAGGTGCTCAGTAAATATTTGTTGAATGAATAAACGTATGAATTTTCTGAACGTGTTATACCTCTTCACACTCCTATGCCTCAGCAGATGGTATTTCTTCAGTCTGGAAGCTGAAATGCCTTTTGGATGATACCTTTGGATTGCAGTAGTTACCTTGGCCTAACTCACAGAATTCCTCTTGAGGGAAGGGTAAAGAATCTGCCCCCTCCCATCTGTATAGTCACAAAGATGGCCCTGAGTAGCCACAGTTAAATTCTGTGACTCTGTCCCTAGGCCACTCCAGTCATTATGGTGGGCTACCTGATCCCTACATGGGTCAAGGTCTCTGTCTAGGAATTAAGAGTAAAAGTTTATATTCAAGCCAGTCTAGGCTTGTCCGGAAAAAGTTCCTTTTTTATTTTAATTTTTTTGGTGGGGGGGTCTTTTTGAGACAGGATCTCCCTGAAGCTCCAGCTGTCCTGGAACTCACTATGTAGACCAGGCTGGCCTTGACCTCACAAAGATCCACCTGCCTCTGCCTCCCTAGTGCTAGGTTTAAAAGTGTGTGCCACCAGGCCCAGTTGTGTTTTTTTTATTTCAATAAAAAAATCCAGTAACAATGATACTATTTTTAACATGGTCAAATACATGTGACTAAGACCAGATTTGAAAAAAAAGTATCCAGCTCAACAGTACAGTCATATAACTTTGTACAGAACATTCCATAGATCCACAGAAAATACATGAGCACAAAAATAAAAAATCTTTAGCTGGGCATGGTGGCACATGACTTTAATCCCTGCACTCAGGAGGCAGAGGCAGGTGCATCTCTGTGAGTTCAAGGCGAGCCTGGCTTTACCTCCCACATGCTACCATAACTGACTGCTCAGGAGGAATTAAAGTTTTAAATATTTATTATTATTACTATTATTTTCATGACTGTGTGTGTGTGTGTGTGTGTGTGTGTGTCCACATGTGGAGGTCAGAGGTTAGAGGACAATTTTTGGGATTCAGATTTCTCCCTCTCCTGTGATTCTGGGGATTGAACTCAGATCATCAGGCTTGTAAAAGCACTTACACCAATAGCTGGGCGTGGTGGCACATGCCTTTAATCCTAGCACTTGGGAGGCAGAGGCAGGTGGATGTTTGTGAGTTCAAGGCCAGCCTGGTCTACATAGTGAGGACAGCTGGGGCTATGGGGAGACCCTGTCTCAAAAAGACACCCCCCCAAAAAAAATACTTACACCAGCTGAGCCCTCCCACTGGCCCATCTGCACAATTTTTTTGATAGGGTCTCCATAGTCCCAGCCTGCCTGGAAGTCACTATGTGGACCAGGCTGGCCTCAATCTCACAGAGATCTAACTTCCTCTGCCTCTTGAGGGCTGGGATTAAAGGCATGAGCCACAAAGCCCTACATATCTGGAAGAATTTTTAAAACATGAAAAATGGGTGCTCCTTTGGGAACATTGTGCTGGAAACAGCATCAGTCCCTCATACACTACAGATGGTACCCATACAGGGTGACAAATGTATAACAGAGAATTTAAGCTATCCAGTGAGGAGGAGGGAAGAGAGACATAGGCATGCCAGGCTTTCTTTGTATTCCCATCATCCTATCAGAGTCAGGTTCAAAGGGTATAACAGGTGTCTTAAGAACAGAAAGGGAAAGGGGTCAGTGGATGGAGAAGAGCTAGGACTGAGCCATCTGCACAAGGCAGCCACCACTGCCAGATGTACCTGCCCAGTCCCACGCAGCCACGGGTCCCCAGACTCAGGAGATGCAGGAATAGTGAACAGGAGGCTCAGGTGCAGGCAGTGGGCTTCTTGTTCTTTGCGTGTCAAGTGAATTCCCCAAAGGGTTCTGATGCTTTTGCTTTTCAGAGCAAAGGCAAACAAGACACTGCAAATGTATTCCATTGTCTTTCTGGCACAGAGAAGCACTGTCAGCATGTTTCTAAGTGTGGCTTTATCAAAGGGCGCTGCCAAAGCCAGTTCTCCTCTTAAAGTGGGCTGCCCCAACAGACAGGAAGGAGCAGGCCCATTACAGAGGACTGATCATTACAGGTCTCCCAGCAACCTGCTTCCAGCTGCTAAGGAAATCATGCCTAGTAATGTGCAGTGATGTATCTGTGTGGACCTTCGTTTGCAAGTTTTGAAGGCCTGAAAGATAAGAATGGACTGATATTGAACTACAGGGGCAAAGCCAGGAGAGTTTGAAGATGTGCAACATGACTAAACTGTCTGGTAAAGTGCACCACCATTCCCTAACCTCCAGGTGGGACCACTTCACCCTTCCCTGGCCCACATCCATCTGGCATGACCCTTCTGGAGCTGTATCCATTGGCACCTGTACTAGGACTGGGGCATGCCCTCATCTTCAGAGTCTAGCTAGAGGAAGTCCTTCCAGGACTCAAGCCTACATGAGGCAGAACATTGGATTGGAAAGAAAGGTATATATACCTAGAATCTTCTGTTGACCACATTTCCTGTATCCTTGAGGAAGTCAGGCAAACTTTCCAGGCCCAGACTAGCTCCTTCTTCAAGTGGAAGAGAGCCAGTGTCTCCTGAAGTGCTCAGGGCAGCTGAGTGACAGCATGGAACAGTGAGAGTCCTTGGGGCTGTCACTGACTTCCCAGGAGTACAAGACAGCAACAAGCTGTGAACTCCTTTGCATTGTGCCTGAAGTCCCTGGGGAGCCATTGGGGTAAACAGAAGCATTTCATAGAGTGACCCTTCACGTTTTCTAATTAGTCAGCCTTAAGATGCTACCCAGAAGGAAGGATCCAGAGGACTGGAACTACGTTCCCTCTGTTCTGAAACAGGGTTATAAAATGAACTGTCATGTTTGTAGAAATAGTCTTATCTGCCATCAAAGGCTGGGGGAAGCATGACAGCAGGGTGGGGGAGGGGGCTCTGTGCAGAGCCACAACCAAGAGAAGAGGAACCAAGAGGGTGGGAACCAGTGGCTCTGCTGAGGAAACCAGGGCTCAGGGGGTCTGGGAAGCCTTAGCCAGGGCTCAGGTACTTGGGGCAACCCTTGCCCAAATTCATGTCTACTTGAGTCTCATGAATGTGATCTGGTTTGGAAACAGGATATTTGTAGCTATAGTCAGATTCAGGCAAGGTCATGCTGGATAATTGTATGAGCTTATCTACTGACTGGTGATCTTATAAGAAGGAGATGGACACAAAAACACTGCCTCAGAGGGGAGAGGCCAATAGAAGGTGGAAGCAGAGATTATGGAGGCAGCTACAAGCCAAGGAATGCCAAGGACCAGAGCTGTCTGGTCGGCTGAACTGTTAGAATGAAACTCTACAGATTATGGGTGTGGCATAGCAGTTATTTCTCATAGGCACCCCAGGTCTTGATTGATTTCTTGAACTCCCCCAAAATTTAAAGTAAATCCAGGTGAATCAGCTTGTTCACCATATTTAAAAGGCTCTCTTATTTATGAGTAGCAATTGCCTGTATTACACCAATTTTAAACAGCTCTGAGGAACAAATGCACAAGAACTACACACTGTTAAAATGCAGCCATCAGCCGGGCGTGGTGGCTCACACCTTTAATCCTAGCACTTGGGAGGCAGAGGCAGGTGGATCTTTGTGAGTTCAAGGCCAGCCTAGTCTACAGAGTGAGTTCCAGGACAGTCTGGGGCTACAGGGGAACCCTGTCTCAAAAAGACAAAATAAAATAAAACAATCATTAAGACTCGCTCAGGNCAAACTTATCCAGGCCCAGACTGAGCTCCTTCTGTCAAGTTAAGAGAGCCCAGTGTCTCCTGAAGTGCTCAGGGCAGCTGAGTGACAGCATGGAACAGTGAGAGTCCTTGGGGCTGTCACTGACTTCCCAGGAGTACAAGACAGCAACAAGCTGTGAACTCCTTTGCATTGTGCCTGAAGTCCCTGGGGAGCCATTGGGGTAAACAGAAGCATTTCATAGAGTGACCCTTCACTTTTCTAATTAGTCAGCCTTAAGATGCTACCCAGAAGGAAGGATCCAGAGGACTGGAACTACGTTCCCTCTGTTCTGAAACAGGGTTATAAAATGAACTGTCATGTTTGTAGAAATAGTCTGTAATCTAGCCATCAAAGGCTGGGGGGAAGCATGACGGCATGGTGGGGGAGGGGGCTCTGTGCAGAGCCACAACCAAGAGAGAGGAACCAAGAGGGTGGGAACCAGTGGCTCTGCTGAGGAAACCAGGGCTCAGGGGGTCTGGGAAGCCTTAGCCAGGGCTCAGGTACTTGGGGCAACCCTTGCCCAAATTCATGTCTACTTGAGTCTCATGAATGTGATCTGGTTTGGAAACAGGATATTTGTAGCTATAGTCAGATTCAGGCAAGGTCATGCTGGATAATTGTATGAGCTTATCTAACTGACTGGTGATAGCTTAAAGAAGGAGATGGACATCAAAAACACGCCTCAGAGGGGGAGGCCAATAGAAGGTGGAAGCAGACGATTATAGGAGGCAGCTACAGCCAGGATGCCAAGGACCAAGCTGTCTGGTCGGCTGAACTGTTAGCCTGAAACTCTACGATTATGGGTGTGGCATGCAGTTATTTCTCATAGGCACCCCAGGTCTTGTTGATTTCTTGAACTCGCCCCCCCAAATTTCCAAGTACATCCGGTGCCTCAGCTTGTTCCACCATATGTAAAACGGGCTCTCTATTTATGAGTAGCAATGTGCCGTTCTTCTACCACCAACTTATTAAGCACAGCTCGATCGGACACCCCCTGCACCAGACCTACACACTGTTAAAATGCAGCCATCAGCCGGGCGTGGTGGCACCAAGCCTTTAATCAGCCCTGGGGCAGAGGCAGGTGGATTCTTTGTGAGTCAAGAGCCAGCCTAGTCTTACGAGGTGAGTTCCAGGACAGTCTGGGCTACAGGGGACCCGGTCTCAAAAAGACCAAAAAAAAAAAAAAAAAAAAAAAAATGCAGCCATCCCACACAGAACTAAGCATGAGAATCAGATAAGATACAGACTTGGGGACTAGAGAGGTAGCTCAATAGTTAAGAGGACTGGCTGCTCTTGCAGAGGACCTGGGTTCACTTCTCTGCACCCACATGGTGGCTAACAGCCATCCAGAACTACTCCATTTCTAGGAGATCCAATTCCTTCTTCTGATCTTCAAAGGCATTGCACAACACTTGTGTACTTAAATGCATGCATGCAATACACTCATACATGTAGTCACTCTACATTTCCTTCACTTTTCTTTTTTTTAATTTTTTTTTTAATTTTATTTATTTCTGTATGTGTATGAATGTACTGTCTGCATACAAGTCTGTGCACCCATGTCATGCAATGCTGCGGAGGTCAGAAGACGGTCTCGGATTCCCCCGGAACTGGAGTTCTCCTGAAATTGGAGTTTCAGACGGTTCTCGGCCGCCATGTGGGTGCTGGGGATCGAACCCGGGTCCTCTGCAAGAGCAGTCGGTGCTCTTAACCACTAGGCCATCTCTCCAGCCCGCATTTCCTTCACTTTTCAAACCCAGCAAGCTCCTTGCTGTAGAATTCAAGGCCAGCCTGGACTACGGGAAGCACACATACAGATACAGAATGCAGCTCAGCCATCCAACATATTGTCTAGTCATTGCCTCTGTGGCAGGAATGTGGAACTGCTCTTAGTAACTGACTAGCAGGCACGCACCTAAGCAGAGGGTTTAGCCTCCCAATGGCAGATTCCTCAAGAATTGAGGACCAGTGACTGGGTCATAATTAGTGATGGCTGATGGCAAGCAGGCAGGTTAGGATGACTCTTGGAGAGTCAAAAACTATGGGAGAGTTTTGAGCAGAATAATGTAATTGGGTTTATGTTTTTTTTAATTACTTGCTTTTGTGTGTGTGTGTGTGTGTGTGTGTGTGTGTGTGTGTGGTGTTTGTGTATCCATGCATGCACACAGACCAGAAGAAAATGTAGGGAATCCTGCCTTGTTTCTTCCTGATTTATTCTTTTGAGACACCATCTCTCACTGAACTCAGAGCTAGGCTGGCATCTGGCAAGGCTCAGCTATCCTCCTCTTCTCCACCCTTATCCCCCTGAAGTGCTGGGGTTACAGGCGTGTGAAGCCGAGCTTGGTTTTTCACTTGGGTCCTGGGGATTTGAACTCAGGCACTTCTGCTTGAACAGTCAGCATTCTTACCCACTGAGCCATCTCCCCACCCCAAGTTTATGCTAAAAATATTTTTTTATCTTGTGTGTGGATGTGATGCACACATACACGACACCATATGTGTGGAGGTGAGAGGATAACTTGTAGGAGTCTGTTCTCTCCTTACCTATGTGGGACCCACCCAGAGATCAAACTTAGGTCCATCAGGTTTGGTGGCAAGCACCTTTACTCACTGAGCTATCTCCCCAGCCCCACATCTATATTTTTATTTTTTATTTTTTTAATTTTTAATTTTTGTCTTTTTGAGACAGGGTCTTCCTGTAGCCCCAGCTGTCCTGGAACTCACTCTGTACACCAGGCTGGCCTTGAACTCACAAAGATCCACCTGTTCCACATCTATATTTTTTATTTTTTTATGTGTATGAGTGTACTGTCTGCATGTAGGTTGGTGCACCTGTGTCATGCAATGCCACAGAGATCAGAAGAGGATGTTGGATTCCCCTGGAACTGGAGTTAAAGATGGTTCTTAGCCACCATGTGGGTGCTGGGAATTGAACCCAGGTCCTCTGCAAGAGCAGTCAGTGCTCTTAACCACTGAGCCATCTCTCCAGTCCCCACATCTATATTGTTAAAGGGTCTTAAAGTTAGCTGATGTAGAGTAACTTGAACCTAAAGGCCACAGTGGGGCAGGCTGGGAGGTCAGTGAGACATGCCTGAATTTCCAAAGGCTCATCAGAGTAGACTTGGGGAAGCCACGCTTCATGATTAGGGAACAGGACTTGCCATCAGACAGGAAGTAGCATGAGTTAAATGAGAGTCTGATGTTACTTCTTGTTTCCTGTGCAAAACTTTCAAATCCAGAAAGTTCTGATTTGTTTTCTTGTCTGTCATCTGTGTCTCTGTGGGTGGATGGTCAACAGAACAGGGAGTCCG
Source organism: Rhizomys pruinosus (assembly GCA_009823505.1). Lineage (NCBI taxonomy): Eukaryota > Metazoa > Chordata > Mammalia > Rodentia > Spalacidae > Rhizomys > Rhizomys pruinosus. The sequence continues at coordinate 5,124,782 of VZQC01006228.1, read as the reverse complement.
TCCTGCTCAGCACCCAGCATATAGTGGCCAGCACTTGTATATATTCAATATATACTGAGTGGAAAATGACTGGAAAAGAAATGGAACTTTTATTGTGTATTATTATTACTATTTGGGGACAGGGTATCCCCAGCTGGCCTAGAACTCACTATGTAGAATGGCCTGGCCTTGATCTCACAGAGATCCACCTGCTTCTGCCTCCCAAGTTCTAGGATTAAAGATGTGCACAAGCTTGCCCAGCTTTAGAAATTGATTTTTTAATTTATTATTCTTTTTTTTTTTTTTTTTTTTTTTGTTTTTTTTTTTTTTTTTTTTTTTTTTTGGGAATAATGGGTGTTTGAGACAGGGTCTCCCTGCGCCTCAGCTGTCCTGGGGCAATCACTCTGTAGACCAGGCTGGCCTTGTGAACTCACAAAGATCCCACCCTGCCTGCGCCTCCCAAGTGCTAGGATTAATAAAGGCAGCAGCCACCATGCCCGGCTTATTCATTATTGGAGACAGGGTCTTATTTCATCCAGGCTGCTCTCAAACTCAATATGTAGTCAAGGATGACCTTCAAACAACCCCAATGTTCTGCTTCCTTCGGAAGCTGGGATCACAGCTGCGTGGAAACACACCTGGAAGCAACTTGTATTTCATTATTTACAGTCATCAATAACGAAATTGAAAACAGGCACACACCTTATTCCACTTTAATTGCAATCATCAGGAGGCAGAGGGGCAGAAGAGGAATATGTGTGAGTTCCAGAGCCAGCCTAAGTTACATTAGTGAGTTCAGGGCAGCCAGAAGCTACATAGTGAGACCGTTAAAAGCAAAACCAGATAAGAGAAAGAAAGAAAGAGAGAGAGAGAGAGAGAGAGAGAGAGAGAGAGAGAGAGAGAGAGAGAAAAGGAAGGAAGGAAGGAAGGAATGAAGGAAGGAAGGGAGGAAAGAAAGAAAGAAAGAAAGAAAGAAAGAAAGAAAGAAAGAAAGAAAGAAAGAAAGAAAGAAAGAAAGAAAGAAAGAAAAAGGGAAGGAAGGAAGGAAGGAAGGAAGGAAGGAAGGAAGGAAGGAAGGAAGGAAGGAAGGAAGGAAGAGACCTGAAAGAAATGAAACTAAACAAATGGTTTTCTCAGGTCATGCTTACTCAGTAGAAAAGTTGGACACAGGTTCACATGGTCCAACTCCCCTCACTGCTACAGAGCTGGGGAGTGAACATTCAGGCAAGCTAGAGAAACACTCACCTAAGCTACATTCCAGCCTGCTAGCTGTATGTGCCTAGTGTGCCCAAGGAGGCCAGAAGAAGGTGCCAGGAGCAGGAGTTGCAGACAGTTGTGAGCCACTATGTGGGTGCTGGGAACCAGACCCCTGTACTCTTACAAGAGTGGCCACTGCTCTTAATTCCTACCCACCTCTCCAGGCAGTTTTTTTTTTTTTCCTGAGGTAGGATCTCATTATGTAGCCCAAGCTGGCAATGAACTACTGATTCTCTTCTCTCTGCTCCTAAATGCTGGGATTACAGGCACAGGCCACCGTGTCCAGCTTGACCCGTTCTTACATAATCCTGAGATACTGGATCTGCAAATGAACAATGGTCTGATAATATAAAGAATGTTACACAACCTTCAGCAATCTTCCAGGAAATCAAAACTTTTATCTATAGCAAGCAGCCTGAAGCCAGCCTGCTGAAAGCCACATTCACAGAAGGTTGATTCCTATCTCTAGTGTCAACCTAGGACAATGAACTAAACTTCTGTAAGCATCAGCCCCCTGTTGCCAGGAATTGACTGACAACTAACAGTTTCCTACTATTTGTCCCTGGCTAGCTAGATCAAGCCAAATATGTATTCCTAACCAGTAACACAGGCTGGACACTTCTCATTAGCAACTAACAGCTTGATCAGGTTCTATAGCCTTCCCTTCCTTCTACTCCAAAGATTTCCCAACTCCTCCACATGCCTTTATATCTTTGCCAAAGAACAAGTGATGAACTCAAATGTTCTCTCTGCTTCCTGACCACAAAGCTGCTTTGTTTCACTGCACCTTCCATGCCTTTATGGACTGAAATCTCTTTTGCTGTGAGGCAAAATAAGTCCTCCCTCCTTTACCAGAAGGGAAGGGATCTAGAGAGATGCAATGGTTAAGAGCACTGGCTGTTCTTGCAGAGGAACAGCTTCAGTTTCCAGCACCCACATGATGGTTAACACCCATCCTTAATGCCAATTTCAGGGATCTGACATATTCATTTGGCCTCAGCAGGCACACACATGCTACACTTACATATATGGAGGCAAAACACTCATATACATAACATAAAAATAAAATCTTCAAACAAAGAGGGCTGGGGTTATAGCTCAGTGGTAGAGCATGTGTGAGGCCCTGGGTTCAATCCCCAGTACAACACCCCTCATCCTCCCCCCCAAAAAAACCAAGCAAATGAGGGGGCTTTTTGGATATTATACTGGGACCTTTTATCCTAACACTCAGGAGGCAGAGGCAGGAAGATGTCTGTGGGTTCAAGGCCAGCCTGGTCTACATAGAGTTCCAGGGCAGCTGGGGCCACAGGGAGACACTGTCTCAAAAACCCAAAACTAAAGCAAACAAACAAAATAAGCAACTGGTGACTTTCTTGCTATAGCAAGAAATTAGTACTTAGTGATAATCATAATCAAGAGCCCTTGCTCACTCATTGGTTGGTCTTCATTTATATCCACAATGAACTCAGGCCTGCATGTGATGCTGAGCTCACTGCCTGATGCACTGAAGCCAACACTGGGGCATTTGTCTCTGTAAAAAGACCAACTTACTAGCCGGCCATGGTGGCAAATGTCTGTAATCCCATCACTAGGGAGGCAGAGGCAGGTGATCTCTGTGAGTTCAAGGCCAGCCTGGTCTATGCAGTGAGTTCTAGGACAGTGGGGGCTACAGGGAGACGTCTCAAAAAGACCAAAAAAAAAAAAAAAAAAAAAAAAAAAAGGCAAACTTACTGTAGCTCAGCTTACAAGGAGGCAAGAAGCCACAAGTCTCTCTCCTGGATCTACGGACAGTGATCTAACTTACGCAGCCAGGGTGCAGACATACAGAGCTGACTGGGCATAATGGGCATGTTGGCATAATAGTCCACAGCCAGTGGTCCCAGGTCAGGTGAACTTGAAGATGATTTGCTTGGGAATTTTCTGTCACCTTTGCTCTGATTCTTCTGTATTTGTTGAAGTCAGACCTTGCTTCTACTGCAGGTCTTTGAGGCCCTTTTGTGGTTCCTTGGGGTCTACTTTTTCACAGGAGACTTTTGGTTTCTCCAGAATCTTAAGGTCATTTTGGGTCATATCCTAGGGCTCAATAACTTTTAGAAATACAGAATTTGCCCTATTATGATTCAGCTTTAGTGTACAAAATGTGTGTGTGTGTGCACACATGTAAACATACCCATACAAGGAAGTTCAGAGATTGATACTGATTTTAAAAATTAGAGTCGGGCTGGGCGTGGTGGTGCATGCCTTTAATCCTAGCACTCAGGAGGCAGAGGCAGGCAGATCTCTGTGAGTTCAAGGCCAGCCTGGTCTACAGAGTGAGTTCCAGGCCAGCTGGGACTTAAAGGGAGACCCTGTCTCAAAAAATACAATAAATAAATAAATAAATAAATAAATAAATAAATAAATATCAGAGTTGGGTAGGCTGGGGAGATGGCTCAGCAGTTAAGAACACTGGATACTTAAAAAGCCGGGCATGGTGGTGCATGCCTTTAATCCTAGCACTCTGGAGGCAGAAGCAGGCAGATCTTTGTGAGT
>VZQC01006228.1:5082973-5120917 GCA_009823505.1 Rhizomys pruinosus | reverse complement strand
AAAAAAAAAAAAAAAAAAAAAAGGAACACTGGATACTCTTACAGAATACCCATGTTCAGTTTCCAGAACCCAAACAGTAGCTAATAACCATCCATAACTCCAGTTACAGGAGCTCTGAAACCCTCTTCTGGCATTGAACAACACAGGTGCACTTACAAATATGGTAGGCAAAATGCTCATATATAAAATAAAAATAAATTATTTTAAAAAGTTAAGGTTGGAATATAGCTCAGTGAGGAGCACTTGCCCAGCATGCTTGAAGCTCAGTGTCACAACCCCAGTACCTAAAAAAAGTTTTAATTTGTAAATAATTTAATTGTACTGTTTTGTTTTGCAAACAGGTCTCACTAGCCCTGGCTGGCATGGAACTTGCAGTGATTCTTCTTCCTTTGCCCACCAAGTTCTGGGGTTAGAGGTGTGCACCACCCACCTGGATGAACAACTGGATTTTTGTTCCAAGTTTCCTTGGTGAACAACTAAGCATGTCTAAGCCAATGTGGACACTTTCCCAGAAACCACTGTAGCCAAAATGTCATGGTTCTAAATTTACTGACAGTCATCTTCAAAGTGTGACCTCTACTCTGTTTGACTGAGAGTGACACTAAATAAGGGTGACCTGTTCTGGCTGAACAGCACCCACTTCCATCTGACTGCTGCCTTGTGGTGGAAAATAAGGCATATTCCTAGCATGATTCAGGCTGGTGGCTGCAGATGCCAAGGAGCAAAGAGCTTTATCTCTTTTTAGAAAGGGGCTGTTAATCAGAAACAGAGTCTGGGAGAAACATTGCAGGCCTCAGGTACAACAGCCAAGATGGGCCCTTAAACTCAGTAGGTAAGACAGGGCTGTGAGAGGTGGTATTACTGTGAGTGAAGTAGAACCAATCATTCTGCAAAATCCAATTGGGCACCATGGAAAAAGAAAGAAAAACAATCTTCACATGAATCATCTGGGGCCAAACATATGCCATTTCTCTGGTTTCCAAAGGAATGAGATCTAGCATTATGCTTTTCTGCCTCTTTGTTAGACTGGGGTTGGTGTGTGAGAATGCTATGCAAGGAGATGTGGGTGTGAGTCATTGGTGGACAGTTCCCTTGTCACATTGCTGTGGAAGCTGGGATCAGGGGCAGGTGGATGAGTAGACACCAGCTCCAGATATGACAACATTCCAGCTGACATTATCCAGGCACACTTGTGCATCATCTCAGGTCTATGTGCCATTCTTTCCCTTTTGCTTTTGAGATGGGGTCTCTGTAGCCTCATCTGGCCTGGAACAGGCTATGTAGACCAGGCTGACTTCAATCTCACAGAGCTCTACTTGCCTCTGACTCCCAAATACTGGGATTAAAGGCATGAACCACCATGACCAACAATTTTATTTTTTTAATTATGTGTACATGTATGTCTGTGTGTGGTTATGTGCATGTGAGTACAGGCACCAGAGGAGGCATCAGATCCTCAAGGAGCTACAGTTACAGGTGGTTGTGAGCTGCTCAACTGCCACACATGTTCACACACTAACACACACCCAACAGTTGTGGACATTGCGCATGTACGTATGTGGTGTGTGTGTGTGTGTGTGTGTGTGTGTGTGTACTTGTAGAGGCCAAAGGTTGACAGAGTATGATCTTCAGTCCTCTGTAAGAACAATATGTGTTCTTAACTGCTGAGCAATCTCTCTAACCCCTATGTACCATTATTTTGTTATTTGTTTGAGATAGGTCTCTCATGATAGATCAGGCTGGCCCAAAAGTCAATATGTAGCCCAGGCTGATCATGAAATCCTAACAATCCTCCTGTATCAACTTCCAATTGTTGAAATTATAGTCATTAGCCACCATGTCTGGCACTATGTCATTTTTTATTTGATCATTAAAATGACCATTTTTACCAGATATGGTAGCACTTATGTATAATCCCAGTGCTTGAGAGACAAAGGCAGAGGCTGTATAATACATATGAGGCCATCCAGGCTATATGGGACATCTGTCTCAGAAAACTTTAGAAAAGGAAAGAGAGAAAGAGGAAAAAGTCATCTGTCAGACCTGAGAAACCCAATGACCCCTCTGACCCTGAGTCTAGCAGCCAAGGAATCCTGGGTAATGCCTTTTGAGTTGTTGCTATACTGGGAGGCCTGGCCTGGGGCTAAGCAGACTTCCCTCCAGGCAAAACTTCCCTAATGTGTGTGGTCTATGCAGAATAAAGCAGGGTCTCTGTGCAGAGCAGAGATCAGGCCATCAAAGGCACTGACACTAGAAGCCTTTTCTTTCTTCTGAGTCTGCTGGGTGTTTTGTTATTTTGCTTCCTTGGTAGAGGATGCTTTCCTCTCTCCCTGCTGGCTTCTTAGGATTCCCCTCCTTCCAGCTCTTGGACCACAGGGATGCCTGACTGTCAGCCTCCTCTTTCCAGGAGTCTGCCCCTCTAACTCATGGAGAGTTCCACTCCCAAAGGAAGTGCAGCTTCTGCATCCAGACAAGATGGGAGCTATCTGCCCTTCCCAAGTTATAACTGTGGATATTTTGTATGTATGTGTGTTATGTGTATGTGAGTGTGCACACATGTACGCATACCTGTGGAGACAGAGTCAACACTGGATGTCTTCTTCATTTACTCTTCACCTTAACTTTGTGACAGGATCTCTCAGTAAACCCGGAGCTTCTCAGTTCAGCTAGGCTTGCTGGTCAATGAATTCCAGGGATCCCCAGTTCCCTCTCTCTGCCTCCCCAGCACTAGGATTACAGGCATGGGCCACCACACCTAGCTTGTGGACATTTTAAATACAGCATGCTATTATACCTGAACCACACCATGGCTCTCTCAGTGAGGTCAGAATGGATGGAGGCATGCTGCCAACAGGAACAGCCAAAGGAGGCTGCAATGAATCTTATGGTTTGCATAGGAAGGCCTTGCTGTGAACACTGTTTTGCAATACACCAGCAGAGGAATCTACAGAAAGGATGTATGTTTGAACTTCAACTGTAAATAGAAACTGTTACTGAACCAGATGTGAAACCAGTGGTAAATGTGAGCAATTGCTGCTTTTGTGTCTGCTCTAGCTGTGTTCTGTGGCCTGTTTATTCCCCACACATCTTGTACCTGCCCTGCTCTTCCCTCAGCCTCTCTTGCCAGAGATACTTAGTCTACTCAAAGATCTAGCTCTGGCTCTCTTGATTCCTTCTTAACACTTTTCTTTGACTAATTGCTGTTTTCTCTTTGTGATTTCCTTCCTTGTGTTTTGTTTTCATTGCTTTATTCTACTCTTCTTCCCTTCTACCATTGGACCCTGAGCTGTAGTGTTGGGGCCTCTGTTGCCCTGTGTGTACTGAACATTGCCATTTCCTCTGCAAGACCCGTAGTGCAATTTTATGTCACCATGGCTTCACTATGTTTTGGGTCAAAGGAGTTTCTTGTTTCCCTTAAAACATATTGACCAAGCTGCACATGGTGGCGCATGCCTTTGTGAGTTCAAAGCCAGCCTGGTCTACATAGTAAGTTCCAGGACAGCTGGAGCTACAGGGAGACCCTGTCTCCAAAAGACAAAAAAAAAAGATCTTACCCTATGGAAGATACCTGGAGAGATGGCTCAGTGGTTAAGAACACTGGCTGCTCTTACACAGGAGCAGGTTTCAACTCTCAGCACCCACATAGCAGCTATCAACCATCTACATTGCCCTCTTCTGGCCTCCACAGGCATTGCATGACAGAAACGCACTTTCATACATGCAGGTAATACACACTCATACACATAAAACAAAATAAATAAATAATATATTTTTAAAAAATATTCCCTTTCTTTTAAGACAGACTCACATGTAGCCCAGGTAGTCTCAACTCACCATATAGCCAAGGCTGACTTGAACTCTTGTGTGTATGTTTGTGTTCATGTGTGCATTGATGTGTGGGAGTATGCATGCCACAACATATATGTGGAAGTTGGAGGATAACCTCCAGTATCAGTCCTTTCCTTCTACTTTGCTCAACACGGGGCCTTCTGGTTGTTTGGTGCCCAGGATAGCCCTCAAACTTCCAGGAACTCTCCTGTCTCTGGCTCCTGTCTCACCTTAGGAACACTGGGATTACAGGCACTCACACCTACACCTAGCTGTACGTTGGTTCTGGGATTTGAACTCAGGTCCCCACACTTGTATGACAAGTGCTTTCACTCACTGAGCCATCTCTCCAGCCCCTGGCTTTAAACTCTTGTTCCTCCTGTCTCCACCTCCCAAAGTTCTGAGCTCACAGACATGTGTTACCACACTGGCTTGTCCTTAACTTAGATAACTCATGAATTTTCATTTCAAGACACAAGTTTAAACTAGTTTTATGCAATTTTTCTAAGAGTTCAACGTGTTCAGAAAGGTATGTCCTCTAATTCTTGGACATAGGAACCTATTACTGCCCATTGTTCTTATTGTCTCCAGGTTTGCCTGTTTTATCTATCACTTACTAAGAGGTGTCACTTCGGTGATGACACATGTGGTGGCCATGGACATTATTCCACTCAGATGCCCCTCTGAAGCTCACAGCTCACTGACCACTGCCAACGACAGCACTTTCAGGCCACTTTGGCATTCCACTCAAAACCACATCCCTGGCCCACTGCTTCTGCCCCTGTGGTTCCTAGCCAGTGACTGGTCACAAGGGAGTCCTGGAGCTGGGCCATTTCTGACTGGCACAAGACTCCTCTGATTTGGCAGCATTGCTTGGTCTGGCCACAGCCTTGCAAGAGCCTGGCTACAGTCTGTGGTCTCCTCCCTCCTCCTTCCTTTCTTTCCTGTCTTTCACAGACCCTAGGCCTGCATCTGTGCTCTGAAGGCTCTCAGCCTGCTCCCACCCCTCTTCCCTCTGCCTCTCATAGCCCTCCCCTACAATATCCTTGTATCTAATTACATCTTGGTATTTATTTCTAGGAGTGTGTGTTAGGCAGACCTTTCATCACTGTTAAAAATACCTAACATAAACATCTTTAAAACATTGTGTGTGGGCTGGAGAGATGGCCTAGCAGTTAAGAGTGCTGACTGCTCTTACAGAGGACTCGGGTTCGATCCCCAGCACCCACATGGCGGCCGAGAACCGTCTGAAACTCCAATTCCAGGAGAACTCCAGTTCCAGGGGAATCCGAGACCCTCTTCTGACCTCCGCAGCATTGCACGACACGGGGTGCACAGACCTGCATGCAGACAGTACATTCATACACATACAGAAATAAATTAAAAATTAATTAATTAATCAATTAATTAAAAAAAACATTGTGTGTGCGTGTGTGTGTGTGTGTGTGTGTAAAACCTTTTGTGGTTAGTTCAATCTTCCTACCATATGAGTCAGGTGGGATTGAACTCAGGTCATCAGACTTGGTGGCAGGCACCTTTACCTGCTGAGCCATCTTGCTGACTCACAAGGTGAATGCAAAAACATCTTAAAGGAAAAACTATTTTCTTTGGCTCACATTTCAGAGGATTAAATCCTTGCATTCACTATCCTAGGTCCTTTGTGAGGCACAGCAACTTGTCAGAGCATAGAGAGAAGCCTATTCATTTCATTGCAGACAGGAAGCAGAGAGGAACATGAGGCAGGTGTAAGCTTCAAAGAACACCCCTTACTTCCTCCACCCAGGCTCCACTTCCTAAAGTTCTACCTACCAAAATAATGCCACCAGCTGAGGATCAAGTGTGAGGACCATGTGAGTCTGTGCGGCACATTGTCCCCTCAACTTAAGAGAATTAAACTAGCAATCAACAGTGGACTTGTCAATTTCTTCTTATAAGCCTGACAATTCTTTTGGCCTTTTGTGCCATAACTCACCAGGGAGTTTACTGGGCTTACTTACAGAGCAAAAGGTGAGGGTTTGCTTACAGGAATGTGGGTGCTTCACTCCTAAGGCTGCACTGGAAAGTATCCATCCAGGCGTCTAGGCATCTAGCAGTGGAGCATGACTTTCCCACAGCCTCAAGAGACCCTCCCATGGTTTCCTCAGTTTATATACCCTCAGCCCCTTCCCCTTGTGCCACTAGGTCTGACTGGTTGGTTGGTAAGAGTGGCTGACTCTTCCAGCCCCTCCATTCTTGCTGAGAGCAACAGTCAACAAGCTTTGTTGTAATGATCCTAGGAAAGCAGGTGCAACTAAGCCTGGGAAGATGGCGTCTGACTACCATGTGTGTCTGTTGTAGAACAGTCCTATGCAACACCTGACTAGGTTGTCCTGAAATTCTCTATTTAGCCTACCAGGTTGCCTTTAAACTGCAATGATCTTCTTGCCCTGACCTGAGTAGAAATGTTCCATTTCATTTCAAAATTCCTTCCCAACATTTCTTCTCAAATTCATATCCTTTTTTTTCTTCATGGTTCTAAGGATTTAACAGGGATTAATGTATGCTAAACAAGACTCTACCAATAAGTAACACCCCTGGATCAAACTTAATATTTTTTAAATCTTCAATTCCAGGAACATTCAGTTGAGAAACTAGAGAAACCATTACAATTTTCCTATAAGAATTAAAGTTTAGGGGCTGGAGAGATGCCTAGCGGTTAAGAGCTCCGACTGCTCTTGCAGAGGACCTGGGTTCAATCCCCAGCACCCACATTGCAGCTGAGAACCATCTTTAACTCCAGTTCCAGGGAAATCTGACACCCTCTTAAAAAAAAAAAAAAGAATTAAACTTTAACATTAACTATGGGCTGGGTGTGGTGCTGCACAACTTTAATCCCAGCACTTGGGAGGCAAATGCAGGCAGATCTCTGAGTTTGAGGCCAGGCTGGTCTACATAGTAAGTTCCAGGGCAGCTGAGGCTACAGGGGGACGTGTCTCAAAAGGAAAAAAAAAAAAAAGAAAGAAAGAAAAGAAGAAAGTCACTAATCAAAATTCACTGTAGAATGTTTAGTCCTTGATGTTGAGTCAAAAACTTCAGCAGGTCTAGGTGTGGTTGTCCAAGCCTTTAATCCCAGAATCCAGTGGATCTCTGTGAGATCAAGGCCATCCTGGTCCACATAGTGAATTCCAGGCAAGGTGGGGCTATAGGGAGACCCTGTCTCAAAATAAATAAATATAGAAATAATTCAGGTAAATTCTTAAAAGTTCTTTTCTATAATATTCATCCTAGGCATCTTCTAAATGGAACAGTGTTCAGACATTTTTGAATGAATTGTGTATTGTTAGAAAGAGATGAGGTCTGGAAATATTTTGTTTACCATTTAATACTTAAATAAAGACAGTTCTCATTCATGCTCTTTAGGATTTTCTGCATTGTATACATGCCAGACATTTTCAAACATTCACATGTTATAACTCTGTGAATTTCTGATATATCTTAGACTTTGGTGCTGTTAATACACACTGTGAAGTTTTGACAATGAATAAAGATTTTAAGAACATAATTCTGTGAGACTCCTGCTCAGTATGAAATTTCTGATATGTCTTAAGACATGAGCTAAGTGGAATTTTTAGAGTTAGGATTTATTTAAATTTTAGATTCTATGATATTGAAAAGAATGGATAAACAAGTAAAACTTCTTTCAAGTCTTTAAATTTCTAGTTACTCATACCTAAGAAGTGGCTTATATTGAATTAAAAATAAAATTTATGGAACTTTGCCATTTTATATTTCTAAAATTTTCTTCAGTATACGTTGCAGTTTTCCTAAAATTTAAATGTTTATTAACTACTTGAGCAAGATTATTGCATTTAAAACGTTCCCTCTCATATAGATTCTTTATTGTTCTATACAGAATGAGCCCAAGATCTGCCAAACTTGTACGAATGTAAACTTTCTCCAGTATGCTTTCTTGCTACATTCTCGAATCTGACATATGGTTAAATGAATGGCTGCATCACTTGTATTTCTGGTATCTACTTTCATTATGAATTCTTTGATGTCTTCTAAGACGTAACTTATCAGTAAAGGACTTTTCACACTTTTCACATTTGTAGGGTTTCTCCCCTGTATGAATTCTCTTATGTATTTTAAGATATGACCTTCCACTAAAGGACTTGTCACATTCTTCACATTTGTAGGGTTTCTCTCCTGTGTGAATTCTCTCATGTACTCTAAGAACTGTCCTTTCACTAAAGGCCTTGTCACATTCTTCACATTTATATGGTTTTTCTCCAGTATGAATTCTCTTATGTACTCCAAGATGTTCCCTTCGAATAAAGGACTTGTCACATTCTTCACATTTGTAAGGTCTCTCTCCAGAATGAATAATCTCATGATCTCTAAGACGTGCCCTATACCTAAAGGACTCATCACATTCTTCACATTTGTAGGGTTTCTCTCCTGTATGAATTCTCTCATGTAGTCTAAGATGTGCCCTTCGAATAAAGGACTTGTCACATTCTTCACATTTGTAGGGTTTCTCTCCAGTATGAATTCTTTTATGTACTCTAAGATTTGTCAAGTAACTAAATGACTTGTCACATTCTTCGCATTTGTAGGGGTTTTCCCCTTTATGAATTCTCTCATGTACTCTAAGATCGGGCCTTCGAATAAAGGACTTGTCACATTCTTCACATTTGTAGGGTTTCTCCCCTGTATGAATTCTCTTATGTTGTCTAAGATGTGCCCTTCGAATAAAGGACTTGTCACATTCTTCACATTTGTAGGGTTTCTCTCCTGTATGAATCCTTTCATGTAGTCTAAGAACTGACTTATGACTAAAGAATTTGTCACATTCTTCACATTTGTAGGGTTTCTCCCCTGTATGGATTCTTTCATGTAGTCTAAGATCAGGCCTTCTAATAAAGGACTTGTCACATTCTTCACATTTGTATGGTTTCTCCCCTGTATGAATTCTCTCATGTTGTCTAAGATATGCCCTTCGAATAAAGGACTTGTCACATTCTTCACATTTGTAGGGTTTCTCCCCTGTATGAATTCTTTCATGTTGTCTAAGATGTGCCCTTCGAATAAAGGTCTTGTCACATTCTTCACATTTGTAGGTTTTCTCTCTAGTTTGGGTCACCTGATGACTTTTTATCTCTAACATTTTTATATATAATTTATCACAATCTTCATATTTGTAGGATTTCTCTCCATTATAAATTCTCTGATGTCTTCTAAGTGTTGAGTTCTCCATGCAACACATACAAAAAAGAGTGCATTTCAACACAGAGAACAATGCTGACACAATCAAACGTTCTCAATAATCACACATACTGAGATATAAACTGAAAATGTAATAAGCATTAATGAAACTTCCAAATACCAGGGCCAGACATGGTGGCACATGCCTTTAATCCCAGCCCTCCAGAGGCAGATGGAGGTGGATCTCTGTGAGTTCAAGGCCAGCCTGGTCTACAGAGGGAGCTCCAGGCCAGCTGGGACTAAAAGGGAGACCCCATCTCAAAAATACAAAAAAAAAAATGGGGGGACCAACAAACAAAAAAAGATCTGGGGCTGGAGAGATGGCTCAGCATTTAAGAGCACCAACTGCACTTGCAGAAGACCCGGATTCGATTACCAGCACCCACATGGTGGCTAAGAACCATCTTTATCTCCAGTTCCAGGGGAACGTGACACTCTCTTCTGACCTCTGCAGCATTGCATGACACGGGTGCACCTGCTTACATGCAGACAGTATACTCATACACATAATAAATAAAAAGCTGGAGAGATGGCCTAGCGGTTAAGAGCGCCGACCGCTCTTACAGAGGACCCGGGTTCGATCCCCAGCACCCACATGGCGGCTGAGAACCGTCTGAAGCTCCAATTCCAGGAGAACTCCAGTTCCAGGGGAATCCGAGACCCTCTTCTGAACTCCGCGGCGTTGCACGACACGGGTGCACAGACTTGCATGCAGACAGTACATTCATACACATACAGAAATAAATAAAATTAATAAAAAAAAATTAAAAAAAAAAAAAGAAAAATGTCAAAAAAGGAGAAACTTCCAAATACCAACTTGTTAAAATGCAGAAACTTTGGAATAATATTAGACCTTTTTTTTCAGCCAAGACCCAAGACCAGAACCAGGAAAACATGAAGTAATAATTTAAAAAAATACAAAAACAAAAAATAGCCAGGTGTGGTGGCGCATGCCTTTAATCCCAGCACTCAGGAGGCAGAGGCAGGTGGATCTCTGTGAGTTCAAAGCTGGCCTTGTCTACATAGTGAAATCCAGGACAGTTGGGGCTACAGGCAGACCTTGTCTCAAGAAGACCAAAAAAAAGAAAACCCAGGCTGAGCATGGGCCAGGGGAGCAAGCCAGTAAGCAGCATTCCTGGCCTGTGCTTCAGCTCCTGCCTCCAGGTTTCTACCTTGGGCTCCCTAAGTGATGAATGACCCAGGAGATATAAGCCAAATAAACCATTTCCTCCCCAAGTTGGAATAGGTCAGAGTGTTTTGTAACAGCAACTGAAAGACAAACTAGAACACCCACATAGGAGAATCTTTATTGGATCATTTAAAGCTGGAAGGACCACCCAAAATGTGGGTATTAACTTCTGATAACAACCTGTATAAAAGTAAGTCTTTATGTCTGTCTCTCTCTCCATATGTATGTGTGTGTGTGTGTGTGTGTGTGCGTGTGTTTGTGTATGATGCATACAGTGTTCACTTCATCAGTTCTCCTTCTTTAGAAAGTACAGGGGCTGGAGAGATGGCCTAGCGGTTAAGAGCACCGACGCTCTTGCAGAGGACCCGGGTTCGATCCCTAGCACCCACATGGCGGCTAAGAACCGTCTGTAACTCCAATTCCAGGAGAACTCCAGTTCCAGGGGAATCCGAGACCCTCTTCTGGCCTCTGCGGCATTGCACGACATGGGTGCACAGACCTGCATGCAGACAGTACATTCATACACATACAAAAATAAATAAATAAATAAATAAATAAATAAATAAATAAATAATAGAAAGTACAGATTGTGGTAGCAGGACTGGTTCTAGGAATAAACACTTGAAAGTATGAATTTCTTGATGGTGTCTGGTGCAGGCAATCCAACTCAAGGAAACCAACAAATACTAAATACTCCCCTGGTAGCATGCACAGCACTGGAAACCATGCTGTGTATTTTTAAATTAGGAAGATAAATGATTTTGATTATTCTGACTCATCACCTATGAAGAACAAGCCAGTAAGTAGCTATCCTCCATGGTCTGTGTGTGATCCAGGTTCCTGCCCTGAGTTTCTGCTTGCCTTCTGTTCATGATGGACTATGTTTGGAAGCCAAATAAACTCTTTCACAAGTTTGTTTTATTCAGTGCTTTCATGACAGAAAGAGAGAGTGATTACAATATCCTCCATAACCTGTCCTCATCCCCCTTTGCCCATGGCCTCCTGATCTTCCTGCCACAGACCTGCCTAGTATCCTGGTATATCAGATCCCACTGTGTCTTGATTCACCTGAACCCTGAGCAGCTCCACTGTCTCCATGCACCAGGTCCCTCTTCTACAATTGGGTCCAGGCCCACTCCTGCTCTTTCCACTATAGACCCCTGACACCCTCTTATTCCTGACCCACCCATTATATCATGATCCCCTGCCTTCAGACAAGCTCAAATCTCCAACTTACTTGGTTACACACTCCAAAGGCTGACCTCACTCCTACTTTGCCTGTGGCATCATCTGTGTGCCATAGACCTGACAACTACCCTGGTAAATCAGATCCCACCCTATGCATCATGATTCCCCTGCAGACTGAAGAGCTCTACTCTGTCTCTGCACTTGTTCCCCCTTCTAGGTGGAACACAGCAGATTCATCCTCTTTCTGCCTAAGATCTCTGGACTACACTCTTAGTCAAGGTGCATCCACTGCCTCCTGGTTCTCAGCAAGCACACTAGCAATTCTAGAGATTCAGTTCTTAGAACTTCCACAGGTTGTCCCCACTTCTGTGTTTCCCTTACACCTTCATGATCTGCTTATCACAGACCTGCCTAATACCCAGACCAGCCTACTATACTACAAGTACCAGAATCTCAAACCAACTACCTTTTCACACGTTAGCAAATAGTATTATACAGAGAGTGAATTTTGAAGACAGCCATCTCTTCAAAAAGGCTACATATTTTGAATATATCATAACCACAGCTGATAAGAACAAAGAAACGTGTTGGGAATTGTGCCCTCACTAAGTCAGAAGCAGTAATCAGATAAATATTTATCATGTCTTCATGTAACTTTCATATGACTTCAGAACCTGCTTGTCACTCCTCATGAGTATCGCTTCCACTGCATGATGGAATGATACTGTGTGTGTCCACACTTATGGCTTATTGGGCTAGAAAACACACAGATCATCATGGGAAGCTCAATATGTAAAGTAGCATATTGATACTTTTTCAATCATATAATAGACAAAATAATGGGTGTTTTACTTTTCTACTGCTGTGATGAAATACTATGGGTAAGGGAACTTAAAAGAACAAAAGATTAATTGAGCTTATGGTTGCAGGTTTGAGAGGGATTAGTCTATCATGGTAAGGAGGCATGGCGAGGTGTCCAGAGCATGGGCCAAATGCTAAGTGCTTACATTTTCAAGTGGGCACAGAAAGTTGAGGATGAATGGAAATCCAGCAAAGCTTAAGAACTCTGTAAGCCACCCCCAGTGTCATTCTTCCTCCAACAAGGCCACACATTCTAAGAACTCTCCATCAGCTCCCATAGCTGGGGACAAAATGTGCAAAATCCTGCAACTTATGGAAGACATACTCATGCAATGCACCACAGTGGTCTGGAAACTGTTCTTCTAATGGAGACTATGTGATGAAGATAACTCCCTGGCAATGTCCCAAACTGACAGGTTCTTATCCCATTATTCAGAGAAGGAGCTGTCCAAAGGCTCACATCGGGAATACTATCTAACATTAAACATCAAACAAGTTAGGGCATGTTGAATCATATAGCGTACATTTAAGGATAAGATGGAAAGCAGCCTGAAACTGTGGAAGAGCCTACTAAAAAATAAACATGCAATATCTCAACATGAGTGCATATAGCTGATGGCAATATAATAAAAAGCACAGAGCCAGACAGGAAAACCTCTCTTTCAGTTGTTGGAAAGGGTAGTCCAAGACACTCCAAAAATAAAGAGGCAATTGTACCATCACTTGATCACCTCCCAGAACTTGAAGGGAAAAACCTGGAGCTGAAGAAAAGACATACTAGCTGGGCATAGTGGCACACGCCTTTAATTCTAGCACTTGGGAGGCAGAGGCAAGTAGATCTTTGTGAGTTCAAGGCCAGCCTGGTTCCAGGATAGCTGGGGCTACAGGCAGACTCTGTCTTGAAAAAACAAAAAAAAAAAAAAAAAAAAAGAAAAGACATACTTCAGATACAGGACTTGGAGCAACAGAGATGAAACTGAACTGGAAGGGCTATTCCCTGAAGACAACTCCTCATATTTTTGGAGGATACTATGCAAGCTGTGAAGGTTGACAACCATTCAATGTCCAGTCATAGCTGTAAGGCATAATAACCACAACAATGATTGGCACAGCCAACTATAGTGGTGCCTAGTAATCAAAAGCTGTTTAATTTCACTTAAAGCCTGTTCAGTGGGAAGAAACACGTGTGGCACTGTAAACAAAGCCAAATAAACATGGCTGGAGTGGTCATAGACCCTAGAGAAGACCCTACCTCTGTTAAATTCCTGGGCTAATGTTCTTTCTTACTATATGCTAAAAATGGATTTGTATATTTATAGACAAGTACAACAGCCAACACTCATCAAAGAAGCTGCTTTTGCAACCTATAGACTGCACTATAGAGTTCAACAACTGCTCACACACAGAGAATAATTGTCTGTGAGATGCCAAACCCTAAGTGACAAATTTACAGTGGAGTTTTTATTCAGTCTCAAGGAACTTAGTGGAATGAGGGGTGGGAAAAATACTAATGCATCTCAACTCTCATCAGGACAGCTTCTTCATGCAACAGACGATGAAGACCACAGAAAGCCAGGTTGGCTAAAGTTAGAAAATAAAACATTGCAGAGTTTGTGTCCCTGCACGGGACTCCTACATTAAAACTCTCCTGCCCAGAAGCAAGGGCATCATGGCAGAAGAGGGGGCAGAAAGACTGTAATCCTCAAGGATGATGCTTGACCATAAGGAATCAAGAGTCTTACAGGCTTGGGGGACCTTGGTCATATGAATTTACAGCAATGATGGCAGCATGCACAAAACCCATGCCAACTGAAGCAGATCAAACCCAGAACAGAACTGGGGACATAAACAGGAGGCCTAAACATTTGGTGGACTACCAGCAGCTGATCAGTGCTAGGTGAGGGATAGCTGATAGGCTCCAGCAGTCATCTGGATAGACAAACTTGACTTGAAAATCCTTAACATATGAGGTTGGTACAGACAGGGGAGTTCTAAATATGATTAAGATGAATTATATGATATTCAGAAAAATATCAATTGAAAAATCCATTGAAAAAAGAAATCAAATCTCATGGCTGAGAAGAATTATAAAGAGAGGGATGTGCCTGAAAAAGATCCATCCTGCTAAACATGCCTATGTAAACTATATCCTGTCTGTGATGAACAATGAAGCCACAAAGATTATTAATAAGCATATGAGCAGCATGAGAAAGCATGTTTAACAAATAAGTCTAGACTCACTCTCATGGACACAACAGAGATTTGCAACTTCCTAAAGAAAACTTTTAGTAATGTACAATGTCTTGGGGGAAAGAATAAATCTTAGGTATTATGCAAGATCAAAGTTTCACAATCTCCTTTCTGAAGAAAAAACTGGATCATAGACATCAAGAGTAGATAGAAAACAGAGGAACCTATTAATGCCATGTGAAGGACACATATATTTAACACATTCCTATTCAGAGGTGGAAAGACAATACAGAATTTCATGCTATGTAAATATATTATGTGATTCTCCACATAATCATACTGTGATTTTGTGAGAAATGCACAAGAAATGCATAAGTAATCTAGAGCAAAGAATAATCACCAGCAATCAGAAGGGCATAGAAATTTTCAAAGCTGAAAAAAAATTAAAAATGCAATATTTACACATTTCACAAAATAATTTAATCTATTTAAAACTCTAACATTTGCAAGAAATCAGACATAGGAGACAATGAATAATTAAATAAATGATTAAATAAAGTAGTATGTGAATACTAGTAATTTTCCAATAGTTCACATAAGATAAAATATAGTCATTTGATATTTACTACAAGACACATAGTAAAGAAATTGTTTTTTATATTTTTTTTAATTTTTATTTATTGTTTATGTGTATGAATGTACTGTCTGCATGTAGGTTTGTGCACCCGTGTCGTGCAATGCCGCAGAGGTCAGAAGAGAGTGTCGGATTCCCCTGGAACTGGAGTTCTCCTGGAATAGGAGTTATGGATGGTTCTCAGCCACCATGTGGATGCTGGGGATCGAACCCGGGTCCTCTGCAACAGCAGTTGGCACTCAACAGCTAGGCCATCTCTCCAGCCCCCCCCCACAGTAAAAAAATTGTTATAATATCTACTGAAACAGACCATGGCATAAATATTTTCAGGACTCCGCCCTTCTTTACTTTAGGACCTCTCACCTGGGCCCCTCTTTCATCCACTCAAACCTACCTGGTTGACTACAGTCTCCACTCTCTTCACATTCCAGGGCTCTTTGCTTTGCTCCAGACAGGAGACTAGAACAGGCTTACACCTAGCAAGACCTGTGAATGAGAAAGAGGCATGTGACTCTTGCTGGATTACATAGAAAGTAATAGATTTTCTAAAAGTACTCTGCTGATTGATAATATATAAAAGAAGAGATGATTCTCCAAATAATTTCCCAATTTTTACTTTCGGACAGAATAATTAGAATACATGGGAATTTTTCCATTTTCATATATTGAGTTCTATCACTGATTGAAAATGCAGCTATGGAAATGAAACTTTATGATTCTAGTTACCATATCATGTATTAATGGGTGACTGAAATTAACACCCAAAATAATTCCTCTAACAAGTAGAAATGGAAAGAAATGATAGAATGGGAAAATGCTCTTCTCAATGTCCAGATATTCCCAATACACTAATTTTTAAAGAAGTTAGGACTTATTCAGAAAAACTACCATGTGAACAAAGTAGACTGTTCTCTGTCAAAGGAAGCAGAATAGTAAAAAAAAAAAGTTCTGCAAGAAAAATATCTTTACCTATAGACACCAGATTATTGTAATTCTCCAACATTGTCTCCCTGTACAAAGCCCTCTGAGCAGAGTCTAGGCATTTCCACTCCTCCTGGGAGAAGTCAATGGATACATCCTTAAAAGTCAATGGATCCTAGAATGAAGAATGATAATATGACCATGTGACTTTGAACAGGGTATTGCACTAGTAAAAAAGAGAAAATTAGTAAAGAAGTTATGAAGAAAGACTAGATGAACAATCAGAATTCTTCAAAGAATATGATTTTTTCCTGATATATATTTATTTTTATTTATTTATTTTTGTCTTTTCAAGACAGGGTCTCCCTATAGCCCCAGCTGTCCTAGAACTTACTCTGTAGACCAGGCTGGCCTTGAACTCACAAAGATCTGCCTTCCGAGTGCTAGGATTAAAGGCATGCGCCACCATGCCTGGCTCCTGGTATATTTTTAATGAAAATGAGCTTTATTACATCAAGTATGAAACACATACAAAGATGCAAATGGTTTCACTCATTTCCGTCCAGATCAGCTTACTGCAATTGTGGAACCAACATCTACACACTGTTTCAGGATGAAATATTCAGGAAATTTATGTTTAGTTTGGTACATTGCTCTTTCCTCTGTAATTTTTTTTTTTTATGTGTGTGAGTGTACTGTCTGCATGTAAGTTGTTGCACCTGTGTCATGCAATGCCTCAGAGGTTAGAAGAGGGCATAAGATTCCCCTGGAACTGGAGTTAAAGATGGTTCTCAGCCACCATGTGGGTGCTGGAGATCAAACCTGGGTCCTCTACAAGAACAGTTGGTGCTCTTAAGCGCTGAGCCATCTCTCCAGCCCCTTTTGTAATTTATAACTTGCTAATTTTTGTTGTTGTTTTCTTTTTTTAGAGACACGTGTTGCCACAGCTGGCCTGAAACTCGGTAAGTAATCCAGCTTGACCTTGAACTCACAGCTATCGGCTTGCTTCTGCTTCCTGAGTGCTGGCATTAAAGACCTACACCACCAGGCCCTGCAACTTTTTCATTTTAAAGAATGATTACAAAGCACTCAGAGTCATGCAAACACTAAGAAAAAGAAGCTCCTGGGGCTGGAGAGATGGCCTAGTGGTTAAAAGCACTGACTGCTCTTGCAGAGGACCCAGGTTCAACCCCCAGCACCCACATAGCGGCTGAGAACCGTCTATAACTCCAATTCCAGGAGAACTCCAGTTCCAGGGGAATCCGACACCCTCTTCTGACCTCTGCAGTGTTGCACAACACGGGTGCACAAACCTACATGCAGACAGTACATTCATATAAATAAATAAATAAATAAATAAATAAATAAATAAATAAATAAATAAAAATAAAAAAAAAGAAGCTACTTTAAGCAGGATCTACACTGAATGGCAAGCTGGCCAGCTACTAAGTCAAGTTTGCTATCAGCATGCACTAAAGTCCTCAGAGTCCAAGAGCTTATGAAAAGGAAGAAACCAGTATGGGTGAAGCAAATGGCAAATATACTCAGAGAGAAGATTAAAGAGAGACAAGAGACCTTGGGGGCAAAAAATAGTTTCCTGTAAAGTAATTTCACATCATATAAAATTAAGCCCTCTACATAGGAATACCATTGCCTTCCTGTATTTGTAACATACAAGATCTACTGCACATATTTTTCCTATGTAAAGAAACACTGATTTATATGTATGTTTTGGAAATTCAAATGTTTATAATCAGGCACTGTAAACCTAGATAATGCATTGATTTTGACTTAACAAGACCTGTGTTTGGTTCTGACTTAACCCTTTCCTAACAAGTTCCGCAGTGAGGCCAGTGCCCCAGGCACAAAAGAAACATTCTCCAGCAGAACAGAGCAGAACATGGCAGAAGAATAAAGGAGGAGTTTAAATGAAGAGTGCAATGACTGTATACAGTCTCCCTCAACAGCAAGAAGAGTGACATCATCCTGTAAAGTGTGTCCTAGAACCTGCATGTAATGAGTAAATTATAGAAACGTCAGGGCAGAAAATATTCTAAAATTATTTTTGATACTACTTCCTCTTTTATCCTCATTTTCTTCCTGAAAATTTATCTAAAAGGAATACACTGAGCAACTTGTGCAAACAACTATAAAAGGATTTTGCCAACAGGGCACCTTATTGCAAATGGTTAAAAAAGCAGACCACTACATGTATACAATATCTGATCAACAAATATTTTTATTGAGGTATAAAGAACCAGTAATGGAAACATCACTGTGAATTGAGCGTGAAATAGAAATGCCAACAGGTAAAAGAGGCCAGCTTCAGAATCAACACATGTAAAACTGAGTATTTAGCAAACAAATATCAAAGGTTTCTATCTTCGCCGGGAGTGGTGGTGCACGCCTTTAATCCTAGCACTTGGGAGGCAGAGGCAGGCGGATCTTTGTGAGTTCAAGGCCAGCCTGGTCCACAGAGGGAGTTCCAGGACAGCTGAGGCTACAAGGTACAAGGAGACCATGTGCTTGAAAAGTACAAAAAACAAAAAAAAAAAAAAAAAAAGGTTTCTATTTCAAAGGAAGGAAAAAAAGAACAGTAATGAAAGGATTCTGTATTAAATGTCACAATTTGTATGCTTCACTCTGTACATTACCAGAAGAAAATTTACCCCTAGTAAACCAAAGGTGATCCAACTCTGACTTTGGGATGAGATTAAAAGCCCTCAACCCAAGGGAGTCCCTCCCATGAGACTAATGGATACAGGTGTCAGAAACCAGCGCAAAACCATGAGGCCTGGTGATACTGATGGAATTAAAATGATAAACAAAGCAGTAGAATATCTGAATAAAGTACGATGAAAAGATCAGTTTTATGTACAATTTAAACTGCAAATAATAATGGCATATGAGGACCAAGTCCATCCTCTTAGGAACTGAAGACTGGCAGATTCAGTTTTTCACCTACCACATCAGAAGATCTTCTTTTTTTTTTTTTTTTTTTTTTTTTTGGTCTTTGAGACAAGTCTCCTGTAGCTTCTGATGTCTGGAGTTCACTCTGGTAGACCAGGCTGGCCCTTGAACTCACAGACTCTGCGCTGCCTCAAAACACTTTTGTAGAGGGTGAGGATCATACATTCATTGGGATTAGTCTCAAGAGGAACAGAATTGAAAGAGGTGGGATGCTACATAGGGTGTACATAGGTAAAGAGTTTGATGTGGGCAGGCTATTAATCCCAGGTTGAGAAGGCAGAAGCATGCTGATCTCTGAGATCAAGAAAGCCCATTCTACCTAAAAAAGTACTGGGGCAGAAAAGGTTACAAGTGTTAAAATACAAATATTTTGAGAAGAGAGGTTACCTGGTCCATGCCTTGGAATGTATTTACCCGAAAGAAGTCATCTCTCTTCTCCTACAGTGACTTTCCTTTCAAAGCAATCTTCTATTAAACAGTCTTCTCTGTCTTTTGAGAACCTTCCTTTCAGTTAACTGAAAATCCACTTCACCTGCCAACATAACAAGAGGAAGAAGCACCTCAGAAAACAAAACAGGCACATTCTCACTGTCTGCTGTGACAGTAGATATGCAAGATGAAAAAGCTCAATCATGGAGACTATGATACATGTTTCTGCTTTCCTTCCTTCCAGTGGCCTTCCTTGCCAACAAGACAAGAATTTCTACTAATTCATGGGAAAGTAGCTGCCTCACCTCCTTACCTAAACAAGGAAGGTAAAAGCACAAATAGAGGCTAAATTAAACTTTCCTTCAGCTGCACTGATAGGTGACCCCCAGCATCACCTGTCTAATGCCTGGCTGCTGTTAATGGAAACAGCACTGATGCTTCTACTTAGGCCTCATAACCAAAAATCACTGTGGGGAGGCACAAGTAAATTTTTCTTTTAAAGGCTGAAGTTCTGCAGTAGTTCACCTGTGAGAATTTAAAATGTATGTTAAGTGCTGGAGAGATGGCTCGTGGTTAAACTAGAGCACCGACTGCCCTCCTTGAAGAGGACCGGGTTCTCGATTCCAGAACCCTATGGAGGCTAAGAAGTGCATCTTGTAACCTCCAGGTTCAGGGGAATTCCAGCGCCTTCATTTGACTCCGCGGCATTCGCACAACAGGGTCACGGCAACTCATGTAGAGTACATTCATACACATTTCAAAAAATAATAAAAAATGAAAGAGCTCATCGGAGCAATATGGTAAAAATAAAATAAAATAAAATCTAGTGTTAAAGACATTTGAATCAAACTTGTGGTCCCCCATATGTCTGTCTGTGTGTCTATCAACTAGAGAGTGGTTAAGCTATCTAAGGTCCTTCCCTCAAAGACCAATGCTTTCCTCACCAGCAGTGATCAGTTGCCAATACTTCCACAGTAATTTTTAAGATTTTCTAAATTTTATGAAGTGTAGCCTGCATGCAATATGAAGGCACCCGATGTTGGGCAGTGCCCAGGGATTGTCAGAAGAGGGTTCTGGACACCCTGGAACTTGAGTTAATGACTGCCATGTGGGTGTGGATCAAATCCAGGAACTCTGCAAGTAAGGCAGCTAGTGCCTTTTAGCCACTGATGCCACTCTCCAGTCCTTTAAGAACATATTACTGCAACCGCACACAAAAAAAAAGTGTATGCGGTGCACTCTTTTAATCCCAGCACTCCTGAGGTAGAGCCAGGCAGATCTCTGTGCGTTCCAAGGCCAGGCTTCTCTACATAGTTGATTTCCAGACCAGCTTGGGCTACAGGTGTTGGGAAAACAGGGTCAGAAAAGAGTTAATCAGAAGGAAGGAGTTAACCAAAAACTTGAGTTAGTTAAAGCAAGCCTGGTTCCTGTGACTAACTTTGCTCCACCCTTAACCACAGAAACCATTACTGCTGCCCTGAGTTCCCATTCCCAAAGTCGTTTCAGATCGAAGTGAAGCTTTCCCAGTCCTGGAGGCCGTGCATCCCACTCCATGGGGGTGTGCACCCACTCCCCAAGGGCTGCATGCTGCTAAACACAGCCAGCTAGTTTAAAGGCACCACTGCTTGCTTTGTGTGTTCCATGGCCTCGACAACTGTGTTTTTCTATAGCATCATAAAATCTGAGTTTGTGGTTTTTGGTCTTTAAAAACTGTCTGCAACAGACAGTCGAGGTTGCACTCATCCCTGCATGGAGTGGGTGGCATCCCTGGTCAGCCAGTTTTTCTCAATTGGCTCCTGATGGCCAAGCAAATTAAATAAATTTTGTTCAAAGACTAAATCCTGGGCTTGAAGTTTTTCTGTAGCAATTTTTGGTGACCCAGACACAGAAAACCACTTTCTCAAAGAGTCCCCTTCTTCCAAAAAAAGAATGCACAGGCCGAATATACCCAAATATATCGCATAAAAATTTCAACATTGATTTTCTTATGAAGACTAATTCATAAAAAAAAAAAAAAAAACTCTTTTATAAGAAGTCATATTACCAAGGTGTTAACTCCAGCACTGGACAGGGGCAGAGGGTGGTTGAACTTTGTGAGGTCAAGGCCAGACTGTTCTACTTGGCAAGTCCAGGAAAGGGACCGTGCCTCAGAAAACAAAATAAAAAAAAAAAAAAAAAAAAAAAAAAAGAAAAAAAAAAAAAAAAAAAAAAAAAGAAAAGAAATAAAAGTAAAAAGTGTCCAGATCCCTGGTGTATTAGTCACTTTTCTGTTGCTGGAGATAAACCACCATGACCAGGGAACTTATAAAAGGAAGAGTTTATGCCAGGCGGTGGTGGCACAACGCCTTTAATCCTAGCACTTGGGAGGCAGAGACAGGCGGATCTTTGAGTGTTCAAGAGGCCAGCCTGGTCTACGCAAGGTGAGTTCCCGGACAGCGGGGGGTAGCAGGGAGACCCTGTCTCCTCAAAAAGACCAAAAAAAAAAAAAAAAAAAAAAAAAGGAAGAGTTTATTTGAGCTTATGATTTGACGGTTTCCGAGGGAATTAGAGTGCCATTGTGTCAGGAAGCATGGTGGCCAGGGCTGGAGCAAAGCAAGCCGATGGGTCAATCTCGCAATGAGCACAGGAAGCAGAAGAGAGCACTTGGAGACTGCAAGGCTTGTGAAAACTCACTAGCCTGCGCCCCCGTGACATACTTCCTCTGGCATGGCCACACTTTCTACAGACCTCCAAGAATGGTGCAACCAACTGGAGACAAAAATGTCTGAATACTTAAAGCCTATGGGGGACACTCTCATTCAAACCAACCACATTCCCTCTCCCTTGGCCCCCATAGGCTCCTGACCATATAACTAGCCAAATACATTTAGTTCCAACCTTAAAAGTCCCCATATCGAGTCTTTACCAGTTCTAATTCAATATTCAAAAGTCTATAGTCCAAAATCTCTTCTGAGACAAAGGCCAACTCTTAACTGTAAGCTCCTGTAAAATCAAATGGCAAATTACATACTCCAACATACAGTGGAACTGAATATACATTTCCATTCCAAAAGGGAGGAATAGAGGCATAGTGAGGAAATTACTGGACGCAAAACAAGACCGAAAACCAGCAGGGCAAACACCAAGTCAGTAGCTCCATGTGCAACTTCTGGGACTTGACTTGCAAAGAGCTTAGAATGGCTCAGCTCTTCTCAGTTTTGCTTGCAACATACATCTCTTTCTTAGGCTGGTACCACTCCCTCTGTATGCAGCTCTCCTCTGGCGAAATATCTCACAGGCCTAGCATCTCGAATTCTTCTTGGGGTCTCTACTGCCAACCAAGAACTCACATTCACAGCTTCATGCAATGGCCTATCAGGGCCTTCTTTATGCAGGACACCCCTGTTGCACCTGGCGTGACCTTGACGTCTCTGAAACCGTTGGAAGGAAGAACTGGAGACCCCTTCACTCTTGCAAACTTGATGCCTCTAAGAGCCAGCACCATGTGGAATTAAACTACCAAGTTTGGCTGCAAGTTTGGGATGCCACTGGCCTAGATTTCAACCGGCATTTTGCTTAACCTTTTTCTACTCCTGACTTTGGAGCAGAAACCCTTTCAGGTATTCTTTCCTTTAAAAGTGGTGGTAGTTGGTGTTGTGGTCTTGCCCTGAAGGTACTATTTCTGTTACTTGTAAATCTTGAGGCCCCTCCTTAATCACTTTAACTCACTTTCTTCCATTGTTACTTTGTAAATAGCTAGGCCTCTCTTAATCACTTTAATCGCCTTTATCAAAAGGAAACATCTCCTGTCCACATGCTTTGGCCCCACCGTTTAATCTTCCAGTGGCAGTTTTGCAGATCCAAACTGTTACATTCTGCATTTCTTTCTCCCCCATCTGCTCTTGCTTCACTGTAGATCTGTACAATATTTGACCATTATAGGCCACACCACATTTCTACATTAGGCTGTCTTGAAATAATCCTCTGCCAAAGACATTAGTCCATTGCTTTTTCAATTTAGCATCAGGCAAGCTTTTTTGGCTGTGGGCAAACTGCTGCCAGAGCTCTTTATCAAATATCCCAGTTTGAGCTGGGCTGTGGTGGTGCAACGTCTTTATCCAGGCACTCAGGAGGCAGAGGTAGTTGGATCTCGTGTGGGTCAAGTTCAGCCCTGTGTTCTATCAGAGTCAGTGCGCTCGTTCTTTCAGGACACCTGGTACTAACAAGGAAGACCTGTCTCAATACCAAAAGAAGGGTAGAAACTAAAAAGAAAAAAAAACACACACACAAAATCTTGTGCCTTTTTTTTTTTTAAGTCTTATTTTTTTTTTCGGCGTCTGAACTGCAGTTTTTTTGTACAGCAATGCTTTCTCCAGGCTTCTATTAGAATAGTCCCTTAAGCTCTGCTTATACAGTAGTGAAGCAGCGTTTGTTCTATGCACAAAGTTGCCAAAGTTTCCACATTTCTCCAAANTGGGGCTTATGGAGCACCCCATTCTGAGGAGGAATCACCCTAAGTTCCCACTTTTGTTTCTGTGGAGGCAACAAGTAGGGAAAGCTGTAGTGGGTAAATGTGAGTGGTCCACTGACAGTTTTCTAAGCTTCTAGACTACTATGGCAATATTGCCAATCAATACAAATTAACTGTTTTATTTATTCAATTATTTTAAATTTTGTATTACGTTTATTTATTTGTCTGTATGCACGTGTGCTCACATGCAACAGGATGTATGTGGAAGCCAGAGGACAACTTGCAGGAGTCAGTTTTCTCCTACCAGGGGATGAAAGTGAGGCTGACAGAAAGTACCTTTCTTCACTGAGCCATCTCCCTGACTATAGCCTCTCTATTTTAATTATTACTCAAATTATCCAGTATCTTCAATAAGTTGTAAATTTATGAAAGACTGAAATTTTAGTAAGAAATCTTTTTTTTTTTTTTTGGTCTTTTTGAGACAGAGTCTCCCTGTAGCTCTGGATGTCCTGGAACTCACTCTGTAGACCAGGCTGGCCTTGAACTCACAGACATCTGCCTGCCTCAGAAACACTTTTGAGAGGGTAGGTCATACATTCATTGGATTAGTCTAGAGGACAGAATTGAGAGGTGGGTATGCTACATAGGTGTTACATAGGTAAAGAGTTGATGTGGGCAGGCTATTAATCCCAGGATTAGAAGGCAGAAGCATGCTGATCTCTGAGATCAAGAAAGCCCATTCTACCTAAAAAAGTACTGGGGCAGAAAAGGTTACAAGTGTAAAATACCAAATATTTTGAGAAAGAGAGGTTACCTGGTCCATGCCCTTGGATGTATTTACCCGAAAAGAAGTCATCTCTCTTCTCCTACAGTGACTTTCCTTTCCAAGCAATCTTCTATAAACAGTCTTCTCTGTCTTTTGAGAACCTTCCTTTCAGTTCACTGAAAATCCACTTCACCTGCCAACATAACAAGAGGAAGAAGCACCTCAGAAAACACAACAGGACATTCTCATTGTCTGCTGTGACAGTAGATATGCAAGAAGAAAAGCTCAATATGGAGACTATGATACATGTTTCTGCTTTCCTGCCTTCCAGTGGCCTTGCCTTGAAACAAGATCCAGAATTTCTACTATGTTCATGGGAAAGTAGCTGCCTCACCTCCTTACCTAAACAAGGAAGTATAACAAATAGAGGCTAAATTAAACTTTCCTTCAGCTGCACTGATAGGTGACCCCCAGCATCACCTTCTAATGCCTGCTGCTGTTAATGGAAACAGCACTGATGCTTCTACTGACCTTCATAGACAAAAATCACTGTGGGAGGCACAAGTAAAATTTTTCTTTAAAAGGCTGAAGTTCTGCAGTAGTTCACTGTGAGATTTAAAATGTATGTTAAGGCTGGAGAGATGGCTCGGTGGTTAAGAGCACCGACTGCTCTTGCAGAGGACCCGGGTTCGATTCCCAGAACCCATATGGAGGCTAAGAACCATCTTTAACTCCAGTTCCAGGGGAATCCAGCGCCTTCTTCTGACCTCCGCGGCATTGCACAACAGGGGTGCACCAACCTACATGTAGACAGTACATTCATACACATAAAAAATAAATTAAAAAATGAAAGAGCTCATTTCGGAGCAATTATCTAAAAAAATAAAATAAAATAAAATCTATGTTAAAGACTATTGAATCAAACTTGTGTCCCCATATGTCTGTCTGTGTGTCTATCAACTAGAGAGTGGTTAAGCTATCTAAGGTCCTTCCCTCAAAGACCAACTTTCCTCACCCAGCAGTGATCAGTTGCCAATACTTCCACAGTATTTTTAAGATTTTCTAAATTTTATGAGTGTAAAGCCTGCATCCATATGAGGGCACCCATGTTGTGCAGTGCCCAGGGATGTCAGAAGAGGGCTCTGGACACCCTGGAACTTGAGTTAATACTGCCATGTGGGTGGTGTGAATCAAATCCAGGAACTCTGCAAGAGCAGCTAGTCCTTTTAGCCACTGATCCATCTCTCCAGTCCCTTTAAGAACATATTACTGCAACCGCACACAAAAAAAAAAGGTGTAGCGGTGCACGTCTTTTAATCCCAGCACTCCTGAGGTAGAGCCAGGTAGATCTCTGTGCGTCCAAGGCCAGGCTTCTCTACATAGTTATTTCCAGACCAGCTGGAGCTACAGGTGTTGGGAACAGGTCAGAAAGAGTTAATCAGAAGGAAGGAGTTAACCAAAAACTTGAGTTACTTAAAGCAAGCCTGGTTCCTGTGACTAACTTTGCTCCACCCTTAACCACAGAACACATTCTGCTCCTGAGTTCCCAGTTCCCAAAGTCGTTTCAGATCAAGATGAACTTTTCCAGTCCTGGGGGGGCTGCATCCCACTCCATGGGGGTGTGCACCCACTCCCCAAGGGGCTTCATGCTGCTAAACACAACCAGCTAGTTTAAAGGTCACCACTGCTTGCTTTGTGTTTCCATGGCCTCACAACTGTGTTTCTATAGCATCATAAAATTCTAGTTTGTGGTTTTTGTCTTTAAAAACTCTCTGCAACAGACAGTCGAGGTTGCACTCATCCCTGCATGGAGTGGGTGCATCCCTGGTCCACCAGTTTTTCTCAATTGGCTCCCTGATGGACCAGCAAATTAAATAAATTTTGTTTCAAAGACTGAATCCGGGGCTTGAGAGTTTTTCTGTGCAATTTTTGGACCCAGCACAGAAGACCCTTTCTCAAAGAGTCCCCTTCTTCCAAAAAAAGAATGCACAGGCCAATATACCCAAATATCTGCAGTAAAAATTTCAACATTGATTTTCTTATGAAGACTAATCATAAAAAAAAAAAAAAACTCTATAAAGTCATATACCAAGGTGTTAACTCCAGCACTGGACAGGGGCAGAGGGTGGTTGAACTTTGTGAGGTCAAGGCTAGCCTGGTCTACAGAGTGAGTTCCAGGACAGCTGGGGCTACAGGGAGACCCTGTCTCAAAAAGATTTCCCTCTTCCAAAAAAAGAATGCACAGGCCAATATACCCAAATATCTGCAGTAAAAATTTCAACATTGATTTTCTTATGAAGACTAATCATAAAAAAAAAAAAAAACTCTATAAAGTCATATACCAAGGTGTTAACTCCAGCACTGGACAGGGGCAGAGGGTGGTTGAACTTTGTGAGGTCAAGGCCAGACTGTTCTACGTTTGAGTCTCAGTCCAGCTGCTATTTAGGGTAACCCTGCCTCAGAAAAAAAGAAAAAGAAAAAAAAGCAAAGCAAAATGAAACAAAGCCAAGATTTGTAAACAATCCAAAAAGAAAAAAGAAAATAAAATAAATAAGTCCAGATCCCTGGTGTATTAGTCACTTTTCTGTTGCTGAGATAAAACCACCATGACCAAGGGAACTTATAAAAGGAAGAGTTTATGCCAGGCGTGGTGGCACACGCCTTTAATCCTAGCACTTGGGAGGCAGAGACAGGCGGATCTTTGTGAGTTCAAGGCCAGCCTGGTCTACAAGGTGAGTTCCAGGACAGCGGGGGCTACAGGGAGACCCTGTCTCAAAAAGACAAAAAAATAAAATAAAATAAAATAAAAAAAAAAGGAAGAGTTTATTTGAGCTTATGATTGACGGTTCCAGGGAATTAGAGTCCATTGTGTCAGGAAGCATGGTGGCCAGGGCTGGAGCAGCAAGCCGAGGGTCACATCTCGCAATGAGCACAGGAAGCAGAAAGAGAGACTGGAGACTGCAAGGCTTGTTAAACTCACTAAGCCTGCCCCCAGTGACATACTTCCTCTGGCATGGCCACACCTTCTAAGACCTCCAAGAATGGTGCAACCAACTGGAGACAAAATGTCTGAATACTTAAAGCCTATGGGGGGACACTCTCATTCAAACTACCACATTCCACTCCCTGGCCCCCATAGGCTCCTGACCATATAACATGCCAAATACATTTAGTCCAACCTTAAAAGTCCCCATAGTCTTTACCAGTCTCAATTCTATTCAAAAGTCTATAGTCCAAAATCTCTTCTGAGACAAAGGCCAATCTCTTAACTGTAAGCTCCTGTAAAATCAAAAGGCAAATTACATACTCCCAACATACAGTGGAACTGAATATACATTCCCATTCCAAAAGGGAGGAATAGAGGCATAGTGAGGAAATACTGGACCAAAACAAGACCGAAAACCAGCAGGGCAAACACCAAGTCCAGTAGCTCCATGTGCAACTTCTGGGACTTGACTTCAAAAGAGCTTAGATGGCTCAGCTCTTCCAGCTTTGCTTGCAACATACATCTCTTTCTTAGGCTGGTACCACTCCCTGTATGCAGCTCTCCCTGGCAAATATCTCACAGGCCTAGCATCTCGAATGTCTTCTTGGGGTCTCTACTGCCAACCAGACTTCACATTCACAGCTTCATGCAATGGCCTATCAGGCCTTCTTTATGCAGGGACACCCCTGTTGCACTCTGCCTGACCTTGACAGCTCTCTGAAACCGTGGAGGAAGAACTGAAGACCCCTTCACTCTTGCAAACTTGATGCCTCTAAAGCCAGCACCATGTGAATTAAACTACCAAGTTTGGCTGCAAGTTTGGGATGCACCCTGGCCTATTTCAACCACATTTGCAACTTTTCTCTACCCTGAACTTGGAGCAGAAAACCCTTTCAGTATTTTCCTTTCAAAAGTTGGAGGATTAGCTGGGTGTGGTCTTGCCCTGAAGGTACTATTTCTGTTACTTGTAAATCTTGAGGCCCCTCCTTAATCACTTTAACCTCACTTTTTCCCTTGTTTACTTGTAAATAGCTAGGCCTCTCCTTAATCACTTTAATCTCCTTATCAAAAGGAACCTCTCCTTCACATGCCTTGGCCCCACCTTTAATCTTCCTAGTGCAGTTTTCAGATCCAAACTGTACATTCTGCATTTCTTTCTGCCCCATCTGCTCTTCTTCACTGTAGATCTGTACAATATTCACCATTAATAGCCACACCACCATTTCTACATTAGGCTGTCTTGAAATATCCTCTGCCAAAGACATTAGTCCATTGCTTTTCAAATTAGCATCAGGCAAGCATTTTGGCTGTGGGCAAACTGCTGCCAGGCTCTTTATCAAAATATCCCAGTTGAGCTGGGCGTGGTGGTGCACGTCTTTAATCCCAGCACTCAGGAGGCAGAGGTAGGTGGATCTCTGTGGGTTCAAGTTCAGCCTGGTCTACAGAGTGCGCTCCAGGACACCTGGTACTAAAAGGAAGACCCTGTCTCAAAAATACCAAAAGAAGGGTAAAACTAAAAAGAAAAAAAAAACACACACACAAAATATCCCAGTTGCTGCCTAAGTCTTTATTTTCCTCTGGAACTACATTTTTTGCAGCAATGCTTTCTTCCAGGCTTCTATTAGAATAGCCCGTTAAGCTCTGCTTACAGTAGTCAACAGCTTTTCTAGCCCAAAGTTCCAAAATCTTCCACATTTCTCCAAAAATCCACATGGTCAGGTTCTTCACAGCCAACAACCCCACTCTCGGTACCAAATAACTGTATTAGTCACTTTTCTGTTGCTGTAATAAAACCACCATGACCAAGGGAACTTATAAAAGGAAGAGTTAGCCAGGCGTGGTGATGCATGCCTTTAATCCTAGCATGTGGGAGGCAGAGGCAGGCAGATCTTTGTGAGTTCAAGGCCAGGCTGGTCTACAGAGTGAGTTCCAGGACAGCTGGGGCTACAGGGAGACCCTGTCTCGAAAAGACAAAAAAAAAAGGAAGAGTTTATTGGGGCTGGAGAGATAGCCTAGCGGTTAAGAGCGCCGACTGCTCTTGCAGAGGACCCAGGTTCGATCCCCAGCACCCACATGGTGGCTGAGAACCATCTGTAACTCCAGTTCCAGGAGAACTCCAGTTCCAGGAGAATCTGACACCCTCTTCTGACCTCCGTGGCATTGCACAACATGGGTGCACAAATCTACATGCAGACAGTACATTCATACACGTAAAAAAATAAATAAAATTAAAAAAATAAAAATAAAAGGAAGAGTTTATTTGAGCTTATGATTGACGGTTCCAGGGAATTAGAGTCCATCATGGCAGGAAGCATGGAGGCTGGGACTGGAGACAAAATGTCTGAATACTTAAAGCCTATGGGGGGACACTCTCATTCAAACCACCACACCTGGGATATCCCAACATACTCACCTCTGGTTCTGAACCCCAAGCTCCTCTAAAAAGGCTCATTTCCCCCACTTCTCCAAATCGTCTCTTATACTCCCCTACTCCTGAGATTTCTAGGCCACCCCTCCCTTGGAGCCCACATTTTGGCCACTCCTGTGATCCTCTGTGAGTTTCTTTCTTTTTTGTGTGTGTGTGTTTTTGAGACAGGGTCTCCCTTTAGTCCCAGTTGGCCTGGCCTGGAACTTGCTATGTAGATCAGTCTGGCCTTGAACTCACAGACATCCACCTGCCTCTGCCTCCCCAGTGCTGGGATTAAAGGCATGTGCCACCACATCCAGCAATCTTCTGTGAGTTTCTAATGCCTACCCTGCCTCGGGTTTCCCAGCACAGCATTCTATGTGCTTCCTATGTCTCTAGTGAGTTTTCCCATCCCCTAGATAGACCTATTTACCTGTCGCCATACCTCTGGTCCTGTGTTACACTATGAGTGGTTCCTGGGGCTACCTTTAGGCCCAGTCCTATGCATCCCTCCTTAGATTCTGCATCATACCACTCCATTTGGTCACTCCTACTCTGGTGAGTTTCCTAGTTACAATAAAACCCGTAAGTCTAGCCTGCCTTTAGCTCCTTGCAGCAGATGGCTATTAACACAGAGACCCATCCCACACAAAGAGAAAAAGAGACTGCAGAATGCTCATCCCTGAATGCAACACCTATTTCACATTCACTCCTCCCAAGGCTCAGGATTCATTTTGGAAGAGGTGGCAGAAAGATTGTTTGGCAGATCAGTACAAGGAAACTATGGTCTGGATGCCACAGGGTATTTACACATAGGAATCCACAGCACTTAGCATTCCCTGCTAAAGACCAGTGAAAATCCTATCCAGACAGAGGCCCAGTATAGACATAGAAGGTGGATAAATCCTTCAGCCCTAACTCAGGATCAACTGGAAATTGGTAACTGTTGGGAGAGGGAGAGGTTTTCCTTACTGGTATTATGCCTTGTAGGGTCACCAGACCCCAGGGGATAGACCCACACCCAAAATCATTTAGGAAATTCAGATCAGACATGACAGGCCTCTAAAAAAAGAAAATAATGGAAGACATGAAGCTGGAAGTGGGGGAGAGAAGTATTGGTAGAAAATGGAGGAGTCTGAATATGATCAAAATACATTGTATGAAATAGGTTTTGTTGGGTTTTTTTTTTTCTCTCCCTGTGGCCCCAGCTAGAACTGCCTCTGTAGACCAAGCTGGCCTTGAACTCACAAAGATCCGCCTACCTCTGCCTCCCAATTGCTAGGATTAAAGGGATTAAAGGCGTGCGCCACCGCGCCCGCTGCAGAAATAGTTTTATCTCTTTTTATTTTATGTATATATGTGTTTTGCCTGCAAAGCAGCAATTGCACCACATTCGAGCAATGACTGTGGAGGCCAGAAGAGGGCATAGGATCCCCTGGATCTAGAGTTAGAGATGGTTGTTAGCCACTGTTATTGCTAAGCACTGAACCCACATCCTCTGCAAGAGCATCCACTGCTTTTAACCACTGAGCCATCTCTCCAGCCCCTGATATTTGCTTATACACTGGATATTGATCTAGTCAATCACTAATACATCCACATGTAAATATTATCATTTCCTATGCTGAGTGTAACCAAACTGAGCTTTTCTTATAATATTATGATAGACAATGCAAGTTGCAGAATTTTATTCACCTTGTTGTGGCACAGAACAGTAAAACTGACTTAAGCCATAAAGCAATGATGGTTACTATGTTTACACCACATTCTCCCCATTCACTGGTGCTGCCATTGTATCTTCAACATCTATCATCTATCTTTTCTGTTTTCATATTTCCCTTAGGGCTCAGATCATGCAGTGCTTGTGTTCTAACTTCTTTTACCTGAAGATCAATCCTGTTGTATGAGAAGATTCCACCCTTTTCTATGATGGAATTATATTTTATTCTTTAGAAATATATTTCAGTAAATTATTTGTTAATGGACATTTAAGAAAATTCCATATTCTTCAAACAGTGTTGCCATAATTAGGGAGTGCACATATCTGTAGCCCATAGTGAATTTACTTCCTTTGAGTTTCCATCCAGGATTAGTTAGTAGGATCCACACTGAGAGAGAACACCTGTGCCTTGTTTTTCAGTATCTGTTTTATTTATCTCAGTAAGTACAGCCATTTGTAGTTCCATTCATTTACCTGCAGATTCCTTAATTTTTTCTTTGCCACTGAAAAGAGCTTCATTGTATGAATGTACCAAATTTACATGATCTGTTCATAGACTGAGAGACATTAAGATTGTGCATCTGTGTTTCAAAGATTGTAGAAGAGAAACATTACTTTTTAAAACTCTGGCTTATCATGTACTTCACTGAGACATTAAGTTTGTTTTTCTGATGAATTGGGAAGGCTTGGATTGGAATTAAGGCTTTCACATTCTGGAAATTTCATGGGCAATAGTTACAGAGGTTATAAGGCAGGTTGTTTTGTTTTGTTTTTGTCTAGAGACTACCTTGAAACATTTCTTCCATTATGTAAGTTTTAACATGACAATTTATGAAATATTGTGTTAATAGTCAATTTCAAAAATGTATGTCAAGAACAAAATATCACATTGCACCTTCTAAACATACATTTTTGTTCTTTGTCAAAAATTAATATTAAGAGGCTAGAGAGATGGCTCATAGGTCAACAACACTCGCTGCTCTTGCAGAGGACCTGAATTCGATTCCCAGCACCCAAATGACAGCTAACAACCATCTGTAACTCCAATTCCAGGGGATCCAACAGACTATTCTGAACTCAGTGTCACTGCGTAAAACATGTACATTTACATACATGCAGGCAATGCTCATACACATAGAATAAAAATAACAAAACATTTTTAAAAATTAATATTAAAAAGTGGAATCTATC
This sequence comes from Rhizomys pruinosus, assembly GCA_009823505.1. Taxonomy (NCBI): domain Eukaryota; kingdom Metazoa; phylum Chordata; class Mammalia; order Rodentia; family Spalacidae; genus Rhizomys; species Rhizomys pruinosus. Next base: position 5,087,940 of record VZQC01006228.1, on the reverse strand, counting down.
CTATAATACTGCATTTTAATTTATCGCTGTCTGGCTCTATCTCTCACGAATTTAATTTCTAATATTTCATAATTGTTTTCACACAAAGTGTGCAGGGGTGTTTCCCTCAGTACCACCTGCCTCTTGAGTGTGTTTCAAGATAAAACCTTTGATCCCAGGACCCCAAGTGATCACACCTTAATACATAAGACACCAAGTACTGTAGCATGCTTGTATTCTTGTGCTGGTGGTTTATGATTTGAGTCTTTAGAAAGGACCTGGATTTCTAACACAGTAGGGTGCTCAATAGATGAGGAGAAAACACAATAGGGAATTCTACCAATAACTCTCCAATTGGAATATTCTTTCTAAACACTGATATTTACAGAGCTTCTTCAGTTTGTATATTTAGTGTTCTACAGGTAAGTACAGCTCGGCCAAACTCCAGGGTAGAAATCAAACTTTATTATTGGGATGACAATATTACATGCTATAAAGTTTCTGAATTTATCATGGAAGAAAAAAGAAAGCATAACATCTCTCAAAAGGGGGCCGAGGCAGGTGGATCTCTGTAAGTTCAAATCTAACCAAGTCTACACAGTGAGCTCGAGGCCAACTTGAGCTATAGGGAGACCCTGTATCAAAAAGAAAAAAAAAAAAGCAAACAAATTGATAAACATACTAAGAAATAAGTTTTTAAAAATACCATTTAAAGTTGCATTTGAAAAGAAAATTATTATATAAGAAAGTCAAACCAAGGAAGTGAAAGTCTTGTGTAATGAAATGTTTAAGACACTAAAAAAAATTAAAAGTGAATACTAAAAGATAGAAAGACCTCTCACACCCATTAAATTGTAGGATTAACATTATGGAGATGGCTATCCTAATCAAAAGCCATCTACACCTTTAATGAAACATGCACCAATCTCCCAACACAATTATTAACAGAAATTGAAAAAGATCTTAAAGTTGATATGGAAGCACAAAGGCCCCAGTATTGCCAAAATGATCAACAACATTAAAAAAAAATTGTCTCAGGTATCTTCACCCCTCACTTCAATTTAGAGCAGAGAGCTACTTTAATAAATATGGCAGACTGGGAACTTTCCAGAACGCACGGTGAGAGGCAGTAGAGCAGCGGCTGGCTGAGCTGGCAACGCCTCACGCCTCTTCCCACCCTCCGCACCAGCCCACTCACCAGCTGTAAAAAACGGTGTAAGAAACCACTTACTATGATGTTTTGGGGGTCAAACCCAATGTCACCCAGGAAGAATTGAAAAAGGCTTACAGGAAACTGGCCTTGAAGTACCACCCTGATAAGAATCCAAATGAAGGAGAAAAGTTTAAACAGATTTCTCAAGCTTATGAAGTTCTCTCTGATTCCAAGAAAAGTTATATGACAAAGGAGGAGAACAGGCAATTAAAGAGGGCAGAGCAGGTGGTGGTTTTGGCTCCCCCATGAACATCTTCGATATGTTCTTTGGAGGAGGAGGAAGGATGCAGAGAGAAAGGAGAGGTAAAAATGTTGTGCATCAGCTCTCTGTAACCTTAGAAGACTCGTATAATGGTGCAACAAGGAAACTGACTCTGCAAAAGAATGTGATTTGTGACAAATGTGAAGGGCGAGGTGGTAAGAAAGGAGCAGTGTCCCAACTGCCGTGGTACTGGCATGCAGATAAGGATTCATCAGATAGGACCAGGAATGGTGCAGCAAATTCAGTCTGTGTACATGGAATGCCAGGGTCACGGAGAATGGATCAGTCCTAAAGACAGATGTAAAAGCTGCAATGGAAGAAAGATAGTTCGAGAGAAGATTTTAGAAGTTCATATTGACAAAGGCATGAAAGATGGCCAGAAGATAACATTCCATGGTGAAGGAGACCAAGAACCAGGACTGGAGCCAGGAGATATTATCATTGTGTTAGATCAAAAGGACCATGCTATTTTCACTCAACGAGGAGAGGACCTTGGACATACATCTGGTTGAAGCCTTGCGTGGCTTCCAAAAGCCAGTCTCCACTCTGGACAACCGAACCATAGTCAATCACCTCTCACCCAGGTCAGATTGTCAAGCATGGAGATATCAAATGTGTTCTAAATGAAGGTATGCCAATATATCGTCAGCCATATGAAAAAGGACATCTAATCATTGAGTTTAAGGTAAACTTTCCTGAAAATGGCTTTCTCCCTCCTGATAAACTCTTTTTGCTGGAAAAACTCCTCCCTGAGAGGAAGGAAGTAGAAGAAACTGATGAAATGGATCAGGCAGAACTAGTGGACTTTCATCCAAATCAGGAAAGACAGCTCCATTATAATGGAGAAGCCTATGAGGATGATGAACAAATCACCCCAGAGGTGGTGTTCAGTGTCAGACCTCTTAATGGGGCCAGTGAGTTAAAAATACCAGCATTCTCCATGCAGCAGTGAATGAGTGAAGGACTGTAATCATAATATGCTCACTACTTGGCTATTGTTTTTGTTTTAATATACAACTATGGTAGTGTTTTAAAAGTTAAATGAATAAACACAACTATAAAAGCTCCGACTTTGCCCTGTATGTATGATGACTTCAGTGTGCAAGATGAAATTTAATACCTGTAAAAAAAAATAAAATAAATAAATAAACAAATATGGCAGACTACCAGCATGAAAAGTGACACATAAATCTGGGGAACAAAAATGAAAGAAGCATAACCCCCTTCAAAAGGACAAACATGAAGAATACAAAAAATTACATTAAAGCATTTCCCCCCTCTGAGAATTTCACTTTATGTCTCGAGATGAGAAACTTGTACACAAAAAGTTAACACACATACAAAGTAGTTTGCCAAGGAACTCTGATTATGGGTAAGAAATTATATTATAAGTATTCTCACCAACAAAAACAAGACAGAGCTGAAACTTTACAGCATCAGGTCTCTGTACAAAGCCCTCTGAGCAGTATCTAGCCATTCCCTATCCTCCTGTGAGAAGTCCACAGCCACATCACTGAATGTCAACACACCCAGAAATGAACACTTAACAGTTTGACCATGTGTCCACAGGCAGACTGCTTGTCTTCAATGAAGGAGATCAAAGAGACTGAGAGGCATTTTCTGATGTGGCGAGTGCTCAGAACTATTCTGAATATGCTTTCCACACTGTCACATTCCTAACTGTGGAACTAGCATGACAGGATATCCTCAGATTCAGTATAAGTACTATAGCTTTTAAGGACTATAGGATCTAAAATTAAGGCCTTGACATAAGAATATGCATTTTTAATGTTGGATCCATATCACAAATTATATATTTCAAATAGAACATTAATGATGAATTAAAAATTTACTTAAGTGTTAGTGCTTAAAATTATAACTGTGGACATCTACTAAAATATATGTTCTGATTCAATACAATCTAGAATCATTTCTTCTGTGACTAATTCTAACAAGCTCTCCAGGGATGACAAGACCCTGGGACAAACTCCACTCCCTTAGATACAGAAAAGTAGACCATGGAAGGCAAAACCCACAAATGAATTTAAACTTGGAAGAGCAAGGTGTGGAACCACTGACTTGAAGTAATTACTGTGCGTTCCAGATTACTTGACCAGATTTGCAAACATCAGCCCATTCATTCAAATACTGAATGTGATTATTTTTAGGATATTCTGGAAACCATAAAGCTGCAGACAAAAATCAGGATTCGACCTAGTTCATATGCTCTTAAATTTACCTGAATGTAATAAACTTTAATAGTCTAAATCTAAGATGTACAGGCCAACAGACCCACGTGTCCGCAACAGAATATTCAGTCCTGCATTCCTTGCCTTAGAGTAAGCAGAAACAATGTTTACATTCCAGCTGTATTTCACCCACCTGCCTGTGCTAAGAGCCCCTAACTTGACTGCAGACAGCCAAGCGCCACTCTGATCACAAGACCAGGAGTCTTTCCCTGGGCCTCCGGTTCCCTCAGCACTCTCCCCCCACCCCCTGGTACCTCCAGACACCTCACCGAATCCCCACGGCAACAGCAGCTCCACGTGGTTCCCTTGCCTGGGCTGAATTTGTGCATCCATCCACTGCCAATGTAGTTCTGCCCGCCTCTGTTTCCGCAGCACCCTGCTCCCCAGGTGGAGGGCTGCGCAGGCTTCTGTGGAGTTTCCCAGGCCCCCAATGACCAAGGGTCCCGCCAAACTCGCCACTACTGCCCTGCTTCCGCTCCACTCTGGCCCCGCCCACACCAACCCAGGCTTTGCAGGAAATGGATGTTTCTGGGTGTGTCACAGGAAGCCCATTGCTTGAATCCAGGGACTGAAGTCATACTGCAGTGTGCGGCAGACACCACGAGAGGACAGCCTTTCCATTTTGCTAATTAAAGAAGTGGGTCTTACGGAAATCAAAGTTAGAAGTGCTTTTAGGGAAAGCATAGAAAATTCCGCTCTTCTACAGAGTATGTTGCAGGACAGCTGGGACTACAGGGAGACCCTGTCTCGAAAAGACCAAAAAAAAAAAAAATCCGCTCTTGCAGAGAACCCGGGTTCGATCCCCACCCACATGGCGGTTGAGAACCGTCTGTAACTCCAATTCCAGGAGAACTCCAGTTCGCAGCATTGCACGACACGGGTGCACAAGCCTACATGCAGACAGTACATTCATACACATACAAAAATAAATAAAATTTTTTAAAAAAATTAAAAAAAAAAGAAAATTCCAACTTAAAACTTAGCAGAAAGAAACACAGAAAGTTTAGGAGACCGTTAAAAATGCCACACCTGGGGGCTGGAGAGATGGCCTAGCGGTTAAGAGCGCTGACCGCTCTTGCAGAGGACCTGGGTTCGATCCCCAGCACCCACATGGCGGCTGAGAACCGTCTGTAACTCCAATTCCAGGAGAACTCCAGTTCCAGGGGAATCCGAGACCCTCTTCTGACCTCCGCGGCATTGCACGACACGGGTGCACAGACCTACACACAAACAGTACATTCAGACACATAAATAAATAAAAAAA
>VZQC01006228.1:5068756-5081104 GCA_009823505.1 Rhizomys pruinosus | reverse complement strand
ATTTATTTCTGTATGTGTATGAATGTACTGTCTGCATGCAAGTCTGTGCACCCGTGTCGTGCAATGCCGCGGAGGTCAGAAGAGGGTGTCGGATTCCCCTGGAACTGGAGTTCTCCTGGAATTGGAGTTTCAGACAGTTCTCAGCCGCCATGTGGGTGCTGGGGATCGAACCCGGGTCCTCTGTAAGAGCGGTCGGAGCTCTTAACCGCTAGGCCATCTCTCCAGCCCAAAATTAGTAGATTTTCTATGCACCACTGTCGAGTATACAGAAAAAAAATCAGGAAAACAATCCCATTCACAAGGACCACACCAAAAATAAAATATCTAATAAACCTAACCAAGAAAACAAAAGAAGTCTACATTGATAGCATTAAGACTCTGAAGAAAGAAATTGAAGAAACTACCACAGGATAAAATGACTTTCCAAGATCAAGAAGTGAAAGAGTTAATCTTGTGCAAATGGTCATCCTTCCAAAAGCAATCTAGTCATTTCATCAGTTCGTTTTCTTTAGTGAACTCTAATATGGATTGTGCTGCCAAGAGTTGTCTGGAGAAACAGAACAAATTTCTTTAATGGGCTCGCTGGTATCTAGAGTAGGCTTTCCAACCCAAGGAAACCAAAAGTTCTTAAAGACCCTCCCAGGAACACAGAGATCACTGAAAAATCCATGGTGTGGACTACTTGAAGCAATTATGAAGATAAATGCATTTGAGTCTTCTAACTTACCTCTTGTGAGGTGCAAGGAATTTAGTGACTCTATACATAAAATGTGTGACAATTTGCAGAAAAATTATGAAAATAATGATGTTGTCTGGTTGCTTCTACCATCTCTCGGTAAAGTGATGAGGGAAAAAAATAAACTCAATGATAAAATTAACCAGCTCCAGATTTTCATCAAAAGTTTAAAAGTTTCTAAGTTTTCCCTGGAAGAGAGTCTTCTCTCTGGCAGCCATAGAGCTTATGCTGCAGAAAATCAAGCTGAAGCCCTCATTATATGTTTGGCTGACTTATAATGAACTTTAATTGAAGAATATAAGAACTAAAAGTGAAGGCACTGTTAGATAAAGAGTGGGATCCTCTAACTTGGGATGGAGATGTGTGGGAAGGCCCTAATGAGGCCAAGGATTTTGAACCCGCAGACTATGAAGAATTTCCTTTGCCTGAATAGTTAATGTTCCTTCCATAAATAAAAAATATATCCCCACATGTGCAGACCCCTTGCCTGAGAGACCTAATCCCTAGGGACAAGATGGAGATGATATCCCTCCATGCCCATCAACTGTTGCCTCTAGACTTTTAAGCAGACTCAAGACTAAACAGTTCTCAGGAGTTGAGAAAGTGTAGTCCAGGAGGAGTTGTGCTACACCATGAAAAAAACGTGATAGGTTTCCTAATTAATTCAAGCAGAAGTCTGGGGGATATGTGTGGGAATGGATTTTAAGGGTGTGGGGTAATGGTAGAAGGAACATAAAATTGGATCAGGCTGAATTTATCACTATGGAAACTCATGCAGTTTAAAAAGGTGTTAAAATTTGTATGATTTTGTTGGCCAAAGTATTTATCAAAAGATGGCCTACTGACCTAGAGCTAGAGATGTCTGATATTCCATGGCTTAATAGTGATGAAGGGATTTTAAGGCTCAGGAAAATTAGCATGCTCAAGTGGATTTGATATGTAAGAACGAATCTTCCACAGTATGAGTTCCCAGAGGACATGCTTGTCACCGAGGTTATAAGATGTAAAATAGTGAGAAGGCACACCATATGTAAAGAGCTTTTTTGTTCTTTTCCTTCTGCCAGATCTTAGAGTTGGTGATGCATGAATTAATGATACTGGGTTTAACAAAACCTTGGAGTAGGAGTTACATGACAGCATTGAATTGCCAAAGACAAGGTGAGTGTACTTATCACAACAGGCAGCAAAGGCAAAATAATGCCTATGATGAGCCCAGGTGTGGTGGTGCCAGCCTTTAATCCCAACACTTGTGAGGTAGACGCAGATGGATCTCTATGAGTTCAAAGCCAGCCTGGTCTACATACCAAGTTCCAGGCCAGCTGGAGCTACAAGGAGACCCTATCTCAAAAACATTAAAGGCATGACTTGAATGGACCTTTGGTACTGCCTAATTAATCATGGTCTTTCCAGAAACCAAATACTTAGGAGGTCTACTATTTATTTCATCTGTACAAGCAGAAAAGCTCTAGAAGAAATGTTGAAAGTTTACATTAGATTGTAGCAATAGAGAATCCATTCCTGTCAACCAATCTCCACACTTGAGCCAGTTTACAGACCCAGAACCCCTTGAAAGAAGGGAAGACTGTGTTTCGTTCAGGAAAGGCACTGTCATAATACCCAAACATTATCCTGTGAGCTTTTCTTCCATCCTTTCCCAGGGGGACCTGTGGCCTTTTACTAGGGTAATTAGCTATACACTAGGGAAAAGGAAATAACCAGGTTTTCTAAGGACTATTGGATAATGGTTATGAGTTAACACTGATTCCCAGAGACCCACAAACAGTGTTGCCCTCCAGTTAAAGTGAGGGCTTATGGATGTCCTGTGATAAATGTAGTTTTGGTTAAATTCTGTGGGTCAGTGAAGTCATCCTGGTTATTTTCACAGTCCCAGAATCTATAACTGGGATACATATACTTAGAAGTTGGAAAACACATGACACTGGTTCCCTGACCTGTAGACTGAGACTATTATGTTTGTAAAGGTCAAATAGAAATCATTGAAGTTGCCTCTATTGGGGAAAATAGTGAACTTAAAACAGTAGTGTATCCCTGAAAAGAAAGCCTCTAAATTTTGCATTTCAGGTATTTTGTCAAAGTAGAGGAATTTCATTCACAAATAACATTGGTGAATTTATGCTTGTGGTCATCTGTTTCATTACATATTTTAGAAAGTACACATATATGTAAGCATTCCTTTATGTTTACTCCTTTATGTTTACTCCTTTATGTTTATACAGAGTCTCACATTTACACCTTTCTTTCATTGTAAAGGAAAAAACCAAATCCATGTGTTCAGTTGTCCCACGTGGGTGGGGGGTAGATGCAAAGATAAGGAGTAACTCTTCTAACTACATCAATACTCATAAATTAGGATAACAATGACTTTACCAGGCAACTTCATTATATTTATCATAATGTCTTAACTATAGCATTCAATCTTTAATGAATGAATCACACAGATTATTTGAGGGTAAGTCCCCCAGGAACAGATTCCTGGGAAAATCCAATCCACTGATTTATCCAAACTTGAGAGAATTTCCTTGTATTAGATGTCGCTTATGGTCTGCCAAAATAAAATGTGAGAGTTCTATTTGAAGGGAAGATAATGTTTTCTCATACAGTTACCATTTACATCATTAAACACATGCTTTACTTATTAAAACAGTACCAACTTCTATGCAACTTTTTTTCTTCTTTTTTTCAATTTCTATACAACTTTTAAAATTGTTTTACATAGCCGGGCGTGGTGCCTCATGCCTTTAATCCTAGCACTCGAGAGGCAGAGGCAGGCAGATCTTTGTGAGTTCAAGGCCAGCTTGGTCTACAGAGTGAGTTCCAGGACAGCTGGGGCTACAGGGAGACCCTGTCTCAAAAAGACAAAAAAAAATTGTTTTACAATTCATTCAATGCACAGTCTTCAAAATTGTATGGTTTCTCTCCAGTATGCATTAACTAATGTCAGGATCCTAAGATTTGACATTTGAATAGAGGTCCTATCACATTCTTCACTTTTGTAGGAGTTATATGAATTATATTCTTTCTCGAGTCTTCTATGTGTTGAGTTCTCCAGGCAAAGAAAAAAAGGAAACTGTAATTCAATGTGGAGAATAAGGCTATAACACTTTCAGAGATCTATAAAGAACATGTAATAAGCATAAATACAATATACAACAATGTTTAGAAACATCAACGTCAACAAAAATGAAAAACTATGCAGTAAAAGCAGGAGCTGAAATAAAAGCTAAAGTGAAGCTGGGTGTGGTGGCGCACACCTTTAATCCTAGCACTCGAGAGGCAGAGGCAGGTGGGTCTTTGTGAGTTCAAGGCCAGCCTGGTCTACAGAGTGAGTTCCAGGACAGCTGGGGCTACAGGGAGACCAAAAAAAAAAAGCTAAAGTGAGAAAATTTATTCACTAAAAACAGAGTAGAAGATATATGAGAAATAGAGAAATAAATGGATATACAATCAGAAGAGAGTCATTTAGAAAGCTCAAATAAATAGTAACAGACTCTGCATTCCAAGCCATAGACTACATGAGAAAAATAGTAAGAAAAATGTCAATGCTTAATCCTGTTAGGGAAAAGATACCAAATCATTACAAATTAAGAAAAGTTGCAATAACATCAGAAAACCTGTCAACAAAGTCCAGAGCCAGAGCAACATGAAATAATTAAAAAATGCATGGAAGGCAGTGGTAGTGAACATATTAATGACCATTGACTTGCAGAAGTGGTAGCTCTTAAAATAGATGGAGAAGGAAGGGCATTTGAGAAAAATGCAGAATTCATGGCAAGCAGCCATCACTTCAGAACTTATGTAAGCAAACAGGATACACAGAAGAGAAAGACACTCCCATTCATGGGAACAGAAGTCAGAATACAATTGTAATGAGTATGATGAATGCACCATGTCACAGAAGGATTACACCATTAGCAACATAAAAAAACGAATAAGACCTAGCAGGGTGTGGTGGTGCACACCTTTAATCCTAGCACTCGGGAGGCAGAGGCAGGCGGATCTTTGTGAGTTCAAGGCAAGCCTGGTTTACAGAGTGAGTTCCAGGACAGCTGGAACTGGGGGCTACAGGGAGACCCTGTCTCAAAAAGACAAAAAAAAAAAAAAAAAAAAAAGACCAATATTAATACGAATAAAGAACAAAATAATTATCAATGATTCCAACAATCTAAACACTAGCAAAATCATCCTGAAATAAAAATACCCTCTAAAAATAGTATCAAATGAGTATAGTCTCAAGACACCAATTAAAAGACAGAGTCTAGAAGAGTTCAAAGTAAGATTAAAGTATCCTTTCTGTCCTGAAAACTCACTTTACTGACAATGACATCCAGAAACTTAGAATTATTTAATTAATTGTTAACCAACAAACTCCCAGTTAAAAAGAACATATAAATGAGTTGGAATATGAATTCCCATTTATTGTATAGCAGACTGTAAGCAAAAGTAATTAAAAGAGATAAAATTGTCAGTATATATCAGTAAAAAAAAGTCATGTGAGAAAAACAATTGTAACTATTTTTGCATTTTATTTTATAATTCCAAGTAGAAAGGTAAAGATTAAAGCCGGGTGTGGAGGCACACGCCTTTAATCCTAGCACTCAGGAGGCAGAGGCAGGTGGATCTTTGTGAGTTCAAGGTCAGCCTGGTCTACAGAGTGAATTCCAGGACAGCTGGGGCTACAGGGAGACCCTGTCTCGAAAAGACCAAAAAAAAAAAAAAAGAAAAGAAAGGTAAAGATTGATACTGAAACAATTAACAGTGATCCATTTCTTCCCACCAATTTAAACTCTAGATTTTTCCAACATTCACGGGAAAAAAACTCAAAAAAAAGATTTATTTTGATCATATAATGGATTGTTAAGTGATCGCATAATGCACACACAGAAAAGAAGAAAAAAAAACTCACAGATTTATATAAAAATTATTCTATAGAGATCACATTATGGACTACAAAGGAAGCATCATCATTTTCTTCCCTTATACCCTAGCAAGTGTTTCAAGCACTATATTGAAGAGGAGTAGTGACAGGGCAGCCTGGCAAGTTTCCCACCTTTTAGAGAATACTTCTGTCTCTTCTTCCATTTAGGTGATGTTCGGCTTGGGTTTTCCTGTCATGTATGGCGCTTTGATTGACATTGGGAATGATCCCTACTAAACCAAGTCCCTCTAGGAACTTTAAGCATGAGTGGATGCTGGACTTTTTGTCAAAGGCTTTTCTCTCTGCTTATCATCAATTGAGATGTCTTGTGAGATTTTTGTCTTTCAGTACATTTTGTGTTTTATGATATTTATTGATTTTCTTATTTGAACCATCCGCTGCATCTCTGGTATGAATCCAACTGTGTCAGATGGATCATCTTTTTGCATGGGTCTGGTATGAGGTGCTTTTCCAAAGTATTTTTTGAGAATTTGTTGCTAGGGCAATAAGACAAAGAAGGAAGAATTAAAGGCCAAGTACTAATTTGGAACAAGAGAAAGTCATTCCTTTTTGCTGTTGACATGAATTTTACCTAAGGGTTGCTCAAAAACTCCAACCAGAAGCTCCTAGAAACATTAAGAGTTTCATTAAAGTTGACAGGATAAACAATAATCTGAAAAATCAGTTAGCCTTTCTTTACACCACCAACAAGCAACTGAAGAAGGAATTACAGAGAAGACCTTTCCCACTTCAATACCCAAAACAGTAAGATCCGAAAAAAAACAAAGACACCAAAGATCTACAAAAAGAAAAAAAAAAAAAAAAAAAAAAAAAAAACTTTAAACCCTCTGAAGAAAGGAAATATGAGAAGAGGAAGAAGAAGAAGGAAGAAGAAGAAGAAGAAGAAGAAGAAGAAGAAGGAAAACAGAAGATAGGAAAAGACCTCCATGCTCATGGATTGGAAAATTAACAATTAAAAAAATTGCCATTTTACCCAAACCTAATATACAGATTCAAAGCAACCCCCAATTAAAATCCCCAAGAGTTCTTCACAGCTGGAAAAAAAAAAGTCCTTAATTATCCATATGACAAAACAAAAGACCCCGAATTAGCCAAAGTAACCCTGAGCAAAAAAGAGCAATTACAGGCGGGGAATCTCTATACCAGAGACTTTCAACTATACTACATGGCTAGGTCATAAAAAGCTTGGTACTAGCACAAAAAAAGACGCTGTAGACAATGGAACAAAACTGAGATTCCAAACTTGAGCACATACCAATTTCAGCACCTTCATATTTGACAAGGGGCCAAAAAGACATAATGGAGGAAAAGACAACATCTTCACGCAGTTGGTGTTGGACAAAACTGATCACCACTTGTAGAAAATGAATATTAGGCCTATAGCGCCTCGCCCCTGTACAATATCAACTCAAGATGGATAAAGACCTCAACATGAAAACCCCAACCTCTGAAGGCAATAATGAAAAAAAGTTTGCAGCAGCCTACAAACAGATAGGCATAGGAAAAACTTTTCCTAAATCAAGGACAGCAGCTGGCAAGATTTAAGTGTCAACAATTGACAATGGGACTCATAAACTCAAAACCTTCTGTACATCAAAAGAAACTAACAGGAAGTAAGTAGAAAACCCACAGAGGGAAGGAAACCTTGCCCCCGCAGATACATCTGGAAAAGCATTGATTTTCCAGAATATATAACACTCAAAAAACAATAAGAAAACAAATGAAGCCCACTCAAAAAGTTGGAGCAAGAGCATGAACAGGAGACCTTAACCAGTGCAGGAATTAGAGATGGCTGAGAACATCTTTTTAAAAGTGTAAACAATGTCGCTAAGTAATTTAAGGAAATGCAAATTGAAAACCATCCTATTAAGATATCATCTCACTAATAAATCTGCTGTTGTCCACATTTGTTTTACATAAAATCTCTATAACAATAACCTTGGGNAATTCAATGTGGAGAATAAGGCTTATAACACTTTCAGAGATCTATAAAGAACATGTAATAAGCATAAATACAATATACAACAATGTTAGAAACATTCAACTGTCACAAAATATGGAAAAAACATGCAGTAATAAGCAGAAGCTGAAGATAAAAGCTAAGTAGCTGGGTTGTGGTGGCGCACCCTTTAATCCTAAGCACTCGAGAGGCAAGAGGCAGGTGGGTCTTGTGAGTTCAAGCCAGCGCCTGGTCTACAGAGTGGTTCCAGTTTGACAGCTGGGGCTACAGGGAGACCCAAAAAACAGACAAAAGCGCTAAAGGTAGAGAAAGATCCCCTCTATACTGTCGTATCTTGCCGACGATGAAAACAGAGTAGATGCATATATGAGAAATAGAGTCAAGAAAAATAAATGGAATATACAATCAGAATAGAGTGTCATTTAAAAAGCTCAAATAAATAGTAACGAGACTCTGCATTCCAAGCCATAGATTAACATGAGAAAATAGTAAGAAGAAAATGTAAATGCTTAATCCTGTTAGGGAAAAGATACCAAATCATTACAAATTAAGAAAAGTTGCAATAACATCAGAAAACCTGTCAACAAAGATCCAGATCCAGAGCAACATGAAATTATTAAAAAAACTGCATGGAAGGGCAGTGTTTATGTGAACACACATAATGGAGCCATTGACTTGCAGAAGTGGGTAGCTCTTAAAATAGAGGAGAAGGAAGGGCATTTGAGAAAAATGCAGAATTCATGGCAAGCAGCCATCACTTCAGAATTTATGTAAGCAAACAGGATACACAGAAGAGAAAGACACTCCCATTCATGGGAACAGAAGTCAGAATACAATGTAATGAGTAATGATGAATGCACCATGTCACAGAAGGATTACACCATTAGCAACATAAAAAAAACGAATAAGATTTAGCGTGTGGTTGGTTGCACACCTTTTAATCCCTAGCACTCGGGAGGCAGAGGCAAGCGGATCTTGTGAGTTCAACCAACCTGTTACATCAGTAGTCCAGGCACGGAAGGCTGTTAGAAGCTGTGGCACAGGGGAGACCCTGGTCTCAAAAAAGACAAAAAAAAAAAAAAAAAAAAAGACCAATATTAATACGAATAAAGAACAAAATAATTATCAATGATTCCAACAATCTAAACACTAGCAAAATCATTCCTGAAATAGAAAATACCCTCTAAAAATAGTTATCAAATGGAGTATAGTCTCAAGACACCAATTAAAAGACCAGAGTCTAGAAGAGTCAAAGTAAGATTAAAGTATCCTTTCTGTCCTGAAAACTCACTTTACTGACAATGACATCACAGAAACTTAGAATTATTTAAAATTGTATAACCAACAAACTCCCAGTTAAAAAGAACATATAAATGAGTTGGAATATGAATTCCCATTTATTGTATAGCAGACTGTAAGCAAAAGTAATTAAAAGAGATAATTTTTATTATATATATTAGTAATTAAAATAATCATGGGAAAGGCTTGTAATATTTGTTTCATATGTTTATTTCCTTATAAAAGGTATAAAGATAAAGCCGGGTGCATGAGGCACACGCCTTTAATCCTAGCACTTCAGGAGGCAGAGGCAGGTGATCTTTGTGAGTTCAAGGCAAAGGCCAGCCTGGTCTATAGAGTGAGTTCCAGGACAGCTGGAGCTACAGGGAGACCCTGTCTCGAAAAGACAAAAAAAAAAAAAAAAGAAAAGAAAGGTAAAGATTGATACTGAAACAATTAACAGTGATCCATTTCTTCCCACCAATTTAAACTCTAGATTTTTCCAAAATTCAGGGAAAAAAACTCAAAAAAAAGATTTATTTCATAGATAAATAGGATTTTAAGGAATCCACAGATTGCCACTTACAGGAAGTAAGAATGAAAAACTCACAGATTTATATAAAAATTATTCTATAGAGATCACATTATGGACTACAAAGGAAGCATCATCTTTTCTTCCCTTATTACCCTAGCAAGTGTTTCAAGCACTATATTGAAGAGGAGTAGTGACAGGGGGCAGCCTTGGCAAGTTCCCACCTTTAGAGGAATACTTCTGTCTCTTCTCCATTTAGGATGATGTTGGCTGTGGGTTTCCTGTATATGGCTTTGATTACATTGAGGAATGATCCCTCTAAACCAAGTCCCTCTAGGACTTTAAGCATGAAGGGATGCTGGACTTTGTCAAAGGCTTTTTCTCCATCAATTGAGATGATCTTATGATTTTTGTCTTTCAGTCCATTTATGTGTTTTATGATATTTATTGATTTTCTTATGTTGAACCATCCCTGCATCTCTGGTATGAATCCAACTTGGTCATGATGGATGATCTTTTTGATGTGGGTCTGTATGAGGTTTTCAAGTATTTTGTTGAGAATTTTTGCTTGCTAGGGCAATAAGACAAGAAAAGGAAATTAAAGGAGTACTAATTGGAAAAGAGAAAGTCATTCCTTTTTGCTGTTGATATGATTGTTTACCTAAGAGATGCTCAAAACTCCACCAGAAAGCTCCTAGAAATGATTAAGAGTTTCATTAAAGTGACAGGATACAAAATTAACCTAGAAAAATCAGTAGCCTTTCTTTACACCAACAACAAGCAACTGAAGAAGGAATACAAGGAGACCTTCCCACTCACAATAGCCTCAAAAACAGTAAGATACCTAGGAATAAATCTAACCAAAGACACCAAAGATCTCTACAAAAAGAAAAAACTTTAAACCCCTGAAGAAGGAAATTGAAGAAGAGGAAGAAGAAGAAGAAGAAGAAGAAGAAGAAGAAGAAGAAGAAGAAGAAAACAGAAGATAGAAAGACCTCCCATGCTCATGGATTGGGAAAATTAACATAGTAAAAAATGTCCATTTTACCCAAACTAATATACAGATTCAAAGCAACCCCAATTAAAATCCCCAAGAGTTTCTTCACAGGCTTGGAAAAAAAAGTCCTTAATTTCATATGACAAAACAAAAGACCCCGAATAGCCAAAGTAACCCTGAGCAAAAAGAGCAATACAGGGGGGAATCTCTATACCAGACTTCAAACTATACTACATGGCTATAGTCATAAAAGCAGCTTGGTACTAGCACAAAAACAGACCTGTAGACCAATGGAACAAAACTGAAGATCCAAACTTGAGCACATACAATTTCAGCCACCTCATATTTGAAAGGGGGCCAAAAAGACATAATGGAGGAAAGACAACATCTTCAGCAGTGGTGTTGACAAAACTGGATCACCACTTGTAGAAGAATGAAATTAAGCCCATAGCCCTCGCCCCGTACAAGTCAACTCCAGATGGATTAAAGACCTCAACATGAAACCCCAAACTCTGAAGGCAATAGATGAAAAAGTTGGCAGCAGCCTACAAGACATAGGCATAGGAAAAGACTTCCTAAATCAGACAGCAGCTGAGCAAGAATTAAGGTCAACAATTGACAAATGGGACCTCATTAAACTCAAAACCTTCTGTACATCAAAAGAAACAATCAAGAAAGTGAAGAGAAAACCCACAGAGTGGAAGGAAACCTTGGCCGCAGATACATCTGACAAAGCATTGATTTCCAGAATATATAAACTACTCAAAAAACAAAGAAGAAAACAAATGACCCACTCAAAAGTTGGAGCAAAGAGCTGAACAGAGACTTCACCAGTGAGGAATTAGAGATGGCTGAGAAACATCTTTAAAAGTGTTCAATGTCGCTAATAATTAAGGAAATGCAAATTAAAACCACTTTAAGATATCATCTCACTATAAATTGCTGTTGTCCACATTTGTTTTACATAAAATCTCTATAACAATAACTTTGGGATTGGCACATACAAATGTTCTCTATAATTTTTCTGTTGTACAGTATCACCTTGTAGCATTCTCTTTCACCTATAAGATGATTTAATGTAAAAATTAAGCTTGCTTCCCAAGTTAATCACATACAGTCACCCAAAACAGCGTGGGTGAATTTGATGAAATCTGTGCCTTGATTCCACCCTATAGGTATGTACAATACAACTGCCTTCTGGAGACTCATGGGTCATAAAACAAAAACCTAAAAAAAGGGGGGGATACAGATAGATATGAAACCTTTTTGTCAAAAACCTTGCAATTCAAATCTTAAAACTAACTACGGGAAAAGATTTTTATGTTCCAACAGGTCAAAATGTCACCAACTTAATGGCTGAGAAAGAAAAGATACAGATTTGCATTTAGTAGGATGTACCAGAAAGTGTCAACAGAAAGGTTGGCCCATCTGAACATTGAAAGGAAGAAAAGCCTCAGATTGCTACAAACATCAAACCCGTCTGTGGATCCTACTTGTAACAACTATTTATAATGAGTCCTAATGAAACTTACCTTCTAGGTGCCGCAAAGGTTTTAATACGAGAGACTTTCTTACCTCCCCCCCCATAGAACAAGGAGAAATATGATGATGATGAGGTCGTTCTCCAACTGTAAATTGGAGACAACTATTATAGAGGTAATCTCTTATAAAACCGGTAAAGCTGTCTTCTTTAATTGACTAATAGACATAGGAACTGTGAAAAGGATCATCCTCTATTCAGGACCAAATATGATACTAAAGTCTCCTTAAGCTATGCACTTAAGCAAAATATATTAATACAGGAGCTCTGACATCAGCAATGGATTATTCTACCAAGGAGATGTTGGCCAGGGGATCCAAGCCCCCACAAAAGGTAAAGGCTCCTTGC
>VZQC01006228.1:5052201-5066940 GCA_009823505.1 Rhizomys pruinosus | reverse complement strand
AGACCCAAAAAAAAAAAAAAAAAAAAAAAAAAAAAAAAAAAGGAACAAGATGCACTATTTCAATGACTCCAAGCAGTGACAGCCCAAGTCTAGACAGCTTCATTACTGATATGTCCCAACTATTTTTTCACTCACTATATTTGGAAAATGAATAAATAAAAATGCAACTACATACAAAGCCAGATAATATCTATGTATCATTTATGTTGGAATTTCTGCATTATATTTGTGAGCATTTAAATACAGGAGGACTGATAAGAGTATGTGAGGTACATTTTCTTTTTTTTTTTTGGTTTTTTCGAGACAGGGTCTCCCTGTAGTCCCAGCTGTCCTGGAACTCTCTGTAGACCAGGCTGGCCTTGAACGCACAAAGATCTGCCTGCCCCTGCCTCCCAAGTGCTAGGATTAAAGGCATGAGCCACTAAGCCTGGCTGTGAGGTACATTTTCATTCCCCTCACACTTTTTATTATTCTCTGGGAATTTAAAAAATGTATTCTGATCATATACACTTCCCCTCCAAGAAGTTGTGACAAATTCAACCCCCTTTCCTACCCACTTTTTTCATTTATTTTTCACCAGAGATAAAATCTGCTCTGAACATAAACACCTGAGTATGGGGCCATCCCAGGAGAGAAGTTGACATAGCTGAGGCTACTCCCTTGAGGAACACTGATTCCCTCCCAGAACCTATCAATTCCCAATAGCTCCAGAATAAAAGGTAGAAATTTCTGCCCACCTCCCAAGTTCCATTTTGGGATTTTCTCTAGTATGAGCTTGTACAGGACTTACAAGTGATGCTACAACCTCTGTGATTTCACATGTGCAGCTGCCCTGGGGTTCCCAGAAATCCTTTTCATTGTAGTCGTACACAGCCTCCTGGAACTATGTAGACCAGGCTGGCCTTGATCTCACAAAGATCTGCCTGCCTCTGCCACCCAAATGCTGGGATTAAAGGCATGCATCACCACTCCCGGCCCCCAGGGACTCTTATTATTAGCATGTGGACAAGTTGTGTATCTCTGTGTTAAGCAATATCTATAGCAAAAATAATATTCTCTGATGAAGTTTGAGAGACTAATTCATCTGTGGCTATAAAAAGAAGTCACATGGATTAATTTGAATATTATTCCCATTTACCAGAATAATAGTAGATTGTCTATTGGGATTATGAACAGGGTAGCCACAGGTATTATTTGAATGATGTACATTTTCTTGTACAGAGAGGTGAGTGGTAGATAATCTCTCAGATAACATTAATGCTGATCTAATTTTCAAATATGTGGGTGCAGGCACAGTTCATCAAACAAGAAACTTGAAATGAGAGGGGAAAATTACATCCCCAATGGTGGAAAGAATATGGAGTAACGAGGAAAATGCCATGTGAAATGAAACCATAACATTATGTATTCAGAGAATGAAAGTGACAGTGTGAGGGAGGACAGGGAAGAGGGAAGGCAGTGAGAGAGGTGGATCAAAAACAGGAAGTTGGTAGAAAAATGCAATATAGCACCTTATGAGATTTAAAACTGATTTTAAAAGTGAATATAATAGGAACTTACCATCAACCCCTGCTGGGTAACAAGAGCAGGGGGAATGACTAGTTTTGTTTGAAGGGCTATGGGACCCTAAATCAACAGTTTCAAACTAAGAGTCTATTCCTGGTATTGGACTTTTTCTTTGCCAACCTATGGTTTCTAGTAGGGATAATGTGCTCCTTTAACATTATCCTCTAGTAGGGATAATGTTAAAGATAAAGGAATCTCCTTTCCTTAAGAGTTTAAATGTATATAAACACATTTGAAGAAACTTCTATGAGGGCTGGAGAGATGGCCTAGTGGTTAAGAGCGCTGTCTGCTCTTTCAGAGGACCCAGGTTCGATCCCCAACATCCACATGGCAGCTGAGAACCATCTTTAACTCCAGTTCCAGGGGAATCTGATGCCCTCTTCTGACCTCTGTGGCAATGCATGACACGGGTGCACAGACCTACATACAGACAGTACATTCATACATATACAAAATAAATAAAATTTAAAAAAAATTTAAAAAGAAGCTTCTATGAGATTATAGCTATGGATCAGTGGTTAACACCACTGGTTACTCATGCAAAGCATCCACATTCCATTCCCAAAACCCACATGGTGGCTCACAACCAACTGTAACTCCAGTTTCAGAGGATCTGATGCCTTCTTCTGACCTCCCCGGGCATTGAAGGACATGAGTGCACTTACACACATGCAGGCAATACATTCACACACATAAAAATAAGTAATAATAAATTTTTTTAAAAAGAAGCTTCTATAGTGGAGCAGTTCTGTATGTCATTTGATGAGTCCTTTAGGGTAAGTTAACTCTGAGTACTCCCTCCTCTGCCCTGGCCTCCCATTCCACACCCTCACTGAACACTTCCTATGCTATTATTCCTCTTTCCCCCTTTATGTCACTTCATTTTGTCTTCCATGAAGCCCACATCCCACTACAGCCATTTTTAGTTTTCTGACCACTCTGTTTCCAGTTGAAACATGCATGTCTAAGAATACAATGTTACCACCCAGCTATAAATGAAAAAATGCAATGTTTTTCTTTTGGGGTCTGGGATATCTTTTTTAGGAAGATTGTTTCCTCAGATAAGGGATACCATTCATCATTTGTTTTTCTGGGACTGTGTTATTTCACTTAGCATGATATCTTCTAGCTCCATTTACCTGCAAAGTTCATGATGTCATGTTTCTTTACCGCTACATACAACTCCATTGTGTAGATGTACCACATTTTCTCTAACCGCTCATCAGTTGAGGGGCACTTGTGTTGGTTCCAGCTTGTATTAGTCACTTTTCTGTTGCTGTGATAAAGCACCATGACCAAGGAACTTATAAAAGGAAGAGTTTATTTGAGCTTATGATTGATGGTTCCAGGGAATTAGAGTCCATTGTGGCGGGAGGCATGGTGGCTGGATCTGGAGCAGCAAGCCGAGGGTCACATCTTGCAAAGAGCACAGGAAGCAGAGAGAGAGCAACTGTAGACCACAAGGTTTGTTAAACTCACTAAGCCTGCCCCCAATAACGTACTTCCTCTAGCATGGCCACACCTTCTAAGACCTCCAAAAACAGCGCCACCAATTGGAGACAAATGTCTGAATACTTACAGCCTATGGGGGACACTCATTCAAACCACCACACAGCTCTTTGCTATTGTGAAGAGAGCTGCAATAAACATGGCTGTGCATGTATTTCAGCGGTAAGATGAGTCTTCTGGGTATATATCCAGGAGTAGTATGATTGGGTCAGGTGGAATGCTCATTTTGAGTCTTCCAAGAATTCCCCACACTGCTTTCCATAGTGGCTGTATGAGTTTACATTCCCACCAGCAGTGGATGAGTGTTCCCCTTTCCCCACAACCTCTCCAGCACTTGGTATCACTTGTTTTCTTGATCCTAGCCAGTCCTATTGGAATGAGATGATATCTTAAAGTGGTTTTAATTTGCATTTCCTTAATTATTAGCGACACTGAACACTTTTTAAGATGTTTCTCAGCCATCTCTAATTCCTCACTTGTGAAGCCTCTGTTCAGCTCTTTGCTCCATCTTTTGAGTGGGTCATTTGTTTTCTTCTTTGTTTTTTTTAAACATTTTTAAAATTTTATTTATTATTATTATTATTATTATTTTTTGGTCTTTTTGAAACAGGGTCTCCCTGTAGCCCCAGCTGTCCTGGAACTCACTCTGTAGACCAGGCTGGCCTTGAACTCACAAAGATCCACCTGCTTCTGCCTCCCAAGTGCTAGGATTATTATTTTTTATGTGTATGAGTGTACTGTCTGCATGCAGGTTGGTGCACCCGTGTCACGCAATGCCGTGGAGGTCAGAAGAAGGTGTCGGATTCCCCTGGAAATGGAGTTAAGGATGGTTCCTAGCCACCATGTGGGTGCTGGGAATCAAACCCCGGTCCTCTGCCAGAGCAGTTGTTGCTCTTATCTGCTGAGCCATCTCTCCAGCCCTCCTTCTTTGTTTTTTGAGTATTTTATATACTCTGGAAATCAATGCTTTGTTGGATGTATCTGTGGTGAAAGTTTCCTCCCACTTTATGGGTTTTCTCTTCACTTTCTTGATTGTTTCTTTTGATGTACAGAAGCTTTTGAGTTTAATGAGGTCCCATTTGTCAATTGTCAACCTTAATTCTTGCACAGCTGCTGTCTGATTTAGGAAGTCTTTTCCTACGCCTATGTCTTGTAGGCTGCTGCCAACTTTTTCTTCTATTGCCTTCAGAGTTTTGGGTTTCATGTTGAGGTCTTTGATCCGTCTGGAGTTGACATGTTTACCCTACACCCCTGACAGAAACTTCCTTGTGATGGTGGTCTGGCCTAGGTAAATCCATTTTGTTTTAGTGACTCTCTCTCAGTGGTTGAACCCCGGCCTAGAACAAGTCCTGGAAGGGCTAGCTGGTTATCTGAACCTTGGAATCAATCCCCTCTCCAGGATGCTGCCTTGTGACCACCTATCTACCTTATTTTTTTGTGAATGTTTTACAATTGCCTGCAGCCCACCTACTTCTTATCTTAGTAATCCTGCAGCAGGGCAGAACTGAGGCTTTTATTGTTTGACTACAGTTTCTAAAACAAACAAACCAACAAAAAGAAACAAAAAAACCTCTCCAGGAAATTTTATTTGCCTTCATAAGCCTAACCTGCTTCTGATGTACCCTCCCATTTCCTACCTGGGGTACAGTTCTGGCCAGTCCAAAAAAAGACCCACTTCAGCTAATTGGAACCTGGAGTATGTGTGCTCGTTTTCTCCCAGGGTTTTGGCTCCTTAACATCCTTATCAGAGCCAGTAGGGAGAAAAACTTGTTTTTCCTGACTCAAGACGTTTCAACAGATAATCTTGCAGTTGCATTGCTGGAAAACTCCCTTTTTGCATTGTGGATGAGCCCCTTTTCTTTTCTTCAAAGACTGCAACTCCCAATTCGCTTCCACAGTAACCCACTTAAAAACTTTGACTGCCAGTCATTTTATGGCTGGCTTTTCTCCAGAGCCGGTACTTGTGTTCCCCAATAAAGCTGGTTTAACTTTTAGGGGCCTCCCACCTCCTTTTCTCATCTCCAGTCACTCCCATGTGAACACTTATAAATAACATGTTTTATGTGTGCAGAAAAGGTGTTCAGTCTCCTGCGATTGAATTACACACGGTTGTAATCCAGGATATGGGACTTGGGAACCGAACTCCCTTTCTCTGCAAGAGCAACCAGTGGTCTTTACCACAGAGCAGTCTTTGAATAAGGTAAGGCTGAGGCTTGGAACTGGAACTGAGAAGACAGAGCCCCACTTAGCGCTGTCTTTGTCAAAACCGGCCGCTAGGATGCGAAGCCGAACTACAACTCCCAGCAGCCCCCACGTTCCCGGTGTGCAAGGCGGTGGTGGGCTGGGCAAAACGGGGCGGTGCAGGTCTAAGACAGCATCCTGGATCCACCCGGCTACTCAGGTGAGCGATTGTGGCCTCCGGTTGGGGAGTGGGGGGCTGCAGGCGGTAGAGGCCTCAGGCACAGCCGCGAGGTCCCAGTGGGCGGTGGCCAGGCACAGGCCACAGGCGCTTGCTACAAACTGCCTGAGGTGACTTGATCATTATCACTTGAGCTTCACAACTGGAGCCTGCACTGAGTCCTCACCTTGAGAAAAAAACGGTCCATAGCTTTAAAATATATTTTTTTTATTTTATGTGTATGAGTGTATTGCCTGCATTTGTGCAAGTGTACATGTGTGGAATGCCTATGGAGGTCAGAAGAGGGCGTGCTATCCACTGAAACTGGCGTTGTGAACTGTTAAGACCCGTCATGTGGCTGCTGGGCCTCAAACCCTGGTCCTCTGGAAGAGCAGTCATCTCTCCAGCCACAACAGTCCCTAGCTTTATGGAAATTAGTATTTATGAACCAAAGAAGCCCACCAATGTAGGCATGCGAAGGCCCTAAGTAGGTGGACATAGTTAACTCACCCCGAGGGGCTGGGGCAAGTCAGTGGAGTTTGAGTCAAGACATGAAGAATGGGTGGAAGGGAAGTGGCTTGATGTGCCAAGCAGAAAACATCCTGCAGAAACCGAGAAGCCAGAGTGATGGTGATGAAGAAGTAAGGAGAGGCTGCATTGTGACAGTAAGCGCCCAGGGGCAGCAGAATGGGAGCTGCTGTCACACTGTGCTCCCACTGCCTCTAGCCCCCCAGCCAGATTGGGAGCTGTCTTGGGCAGAGCACCACCGTGTAGCAGGAACAACACAGATGGGCAGGCAGACAGATGGTACTGCCAAGGGATATGCAAGAAGGAAATTGTGTGGCCTGGGAACTGGCCTCCACCCAGGGTAACTCTCCCTGGCCATTTCCCTGTTAGCTGTTCCAGTCAAGTTCCCAAAAAAGCAGCTGGCCTCTCATTACCTGTATGTGAGAAAGGAGCCCAGTTCGACCCCAGTTCGAGAAGGAGCCCAGTCTGTGTGACTTCAAAAGCATACCCTTTTTGTCCTGTAGGTGCCCCTATATTGCACTGAGGTGACTGGCAAGGGACCTGTGTGGGTTCTGGAATCGGGGCTTCCCTCTGGCAGTAGAGTAGAAATAATAACAAAGCCCAGTGGAGAGTTTTGAGTAGGTTTTCTGTCTTAGAACAGGAAAGTGCACCCTCCCTAAAACAGGGTCTCACTCTAGGCTGTTCTGGAAGTTAGGTAACAGGATAGCTTCAAGCTTGGTGCACTTCTTCCTGAGTGTTGATTATAAATATGAGCTATCTGTCACATCTGGCTTAAAAGTCAATTAGCTTTTCAAAGAGTTTTTGTGAATTGGTTGGCTTTTTGTTTTGTTTTGCTATGTTTCGTTGGGTATTTTTTGTGTGTTTGTTTTTGGTTTTGGTCTTAAAAAAATAAAATCAAACAAAAACAAAATTAGATGTAGTTCCTTCTAAACATACCTATTAATTTTTCACAGTTAACTATTACATTTGTTTTAATGTTTTTTAAAAATTGCTTATTTTATATGCATGACTGTTTTCCCTGTATACATGCACCTGTATGTGCAATGCCCACAGAGGACAGAAGAGGGCACTAGTAAGCTGATGTGGGTACTGAGAACCAAACCCTGGTCCTCTGCAAAGTAACTGCTGAGCTATCCAGCCCTATTTTCTGGTTTTGGTTTTGGGGTTTGGGGTTGTTTTTTTTTTTTTTTTTAAAAAAGGGTTTCTTGTGGCCTGGGTTGGCTTCAAACTCACTGTGTAGGCTGGCCTTGAACTCCTGAGCCTCTACCTCCCAAGAGCTGGGATTCTATGCATGCGCCACTGCATGTAGTTTAAAAGGGAAGTTCTTGAAAAAGGCCAAAAAAAAAAAAGGGAAGTTTTTTTTTTTTGTTTTTTTTTCTGTATGTGTATGAATGTACTGTCTGCATGCAGGTTTGTGCACCCATGTCGTGCAATGCCACGGAGGTCAGAAGAGGGCATCAGATTCCCCTGGAACTGGAGTTCTCCTGGAATTGGAGTTTTGGACAGTTCTCGGCCACCATGTAGGTGCTGGGGATCAAACCCGGGTCCTCTGCAAGAGCAGTTGGTGCTCTTAACCACTAGGCCATCTCTCCAGCTGGGCGTGGTGGTGCACGCCTTTAATCCTAGTACTTGGGAGGCAGAGGCAGGTGGATCTTTGTAAGTTCAAGGCCAGCCTGGTCTACAGAGTGAGTTCCAGGACAGCTGGTGCTACAAGGAGACCTGTCTCGAAAAGACCAAAAAAAAAAAAGGGAAGTTGAGGCCAGTGAGATGGCTCAGTGTGTAAAGGTGCTTCCACAAAACCTGACAACCCAAGTACTTCCTCTGAGACCCACATGGTGGAAGGAAAAGACTGAGTCCTACAAATTCTTCTCTGACTTCCACACATGTAACATGGAATCCTCATACCCACATACATATACATGTGCATGCATATGCAAAGAAATCATTGGAATTTAATTTTTTTGAAGAGGTTAAATTTGTTCACTTTGCTGTGTTGGAAGTGGGACTCAGGGCCTTTCCCTGTTAGCCTAGCACTCTACCACTGAGCTACATCTCCAGACTTAAATTTACTATTATGTAGACTTACAGAAGATAAATGGAATTGCTTGATTTAGAGTTAAAAAAATATATGGATTTATTTATTTATTTATTTATTTTTCTGATAGGATCTCACTGTGTAATCCTAGCTGGCCTGCAACTCCTTATATAGACCAACCTGGCCTCAAACTCACAGAGATCTGCTTCCCTCTGCATCCCAGTACTGGGAATAAAGTGTGTGCCACCATGCTCAGTGAGATGAATTTTTTTTTCCCAGTGGAGAAATACCAAGGCTAGAGATATACCTCAGTTTCTAGAGTGCTTGCCTAGCATTCATGAAGCCCTGGGTTCAATCCCTAGCACCATATAAACAGGACTTGGTGATATCAACATGGACACCAGACAGTCCCCTTATGCCTTCTTTGAAGGATCACCAGCATGCTGCTTATACACTGTGGAGTTGACTGTCTCTGACTCACATAGGAGAACACAATTAGTTGTCTGAAGTCAGAGTGGCATTGGAATGTCCTTGTTTATCTTCCATCAAAGACACAAGAATGTCTTTCCTCCATATTGTCTTGGGTGCTGGTCAGAGGATGGGGCACCCGGGTTCCCTGGGTTGGGCAGACATGTGCTCTAAGTCCTTCATATTTAAGGCCCCCTGGCAGTTTCACCTTGCTGTTGGAGACTCTGGAAAGACTGAATGCTTATGTCTGTTTCCCTCTGGCCATGCCAGGAGTGCCTGTCCAGATCGCCGACCCCCTGTGGGAACATCAAGTCTATGGAGTTGCAGGAGAAGCCAGACCTTGCTGAGAGTTCAAAACCCAAAACTGAAGTTTTTTTCACCCCCATGGCAGGTCCAGTAGGCCTCCAAGTACCAAGTTTCACTAGAGTGGGGACAGGAGGCCTTTGATTCTCTCAAATGTGCCACATACTTTGACCTCCTGCCTAGTGTTCCCTCTTGTCCCACATCAAAGTTTATGGTCCAGCTCTGCTCCCTGTTCTGCAGAGACTACCAGAGCTCAAGTTTCACTTCTTCTTATTTTTTCTTTTGTTTTGTTTTCTTTTTTGAGACAGGGTCTCCCTATAGCCCCAGCTGATCTGGAACTCACAGAGATCCACCTGCCTCTGCCTCCCGAGTGCTAGGATTAAAGGCGTGTGCTACCACACCCGGCTTAACTTCTCACTTCTTATGAAGCAGCTTCTTTTTCAGGCCCAGGAGCCTGTCTCCCTGGGTCCCTCACTTCTTCACACCACAAGGGAGTCTGATCCTGGCTATATGCCTTGTCCCTCCACTCTGGGCCCAACCCCCCATGACCTGCCCTAGGAAGGGCTGAGCCTGCTTTTCACAGAGCTGGAAAAAAGCCCCCCTATGTATCCTCCTCCTGGGAAGGGTCCAGTCTGCTGCTACTAGAATGTTCTTAGCACCTGAACCTGAGCCCCAAGTCTCTGAACTTTGTGGTGGTCCCATATAAGAAGATCCCAACTTGCCCTGCTGTTCCTGAGAGGATCCTAAAGGTCCAGCCTGAGCTGGCAGTTCCTTTGTATTCTGGAGAGGATCTACCATAACTGCGTTTTTGGTTTAAAATGCAAAAATAAAAGAACCACTACAAAGACTAGACAGGTAGGGAAAGCTCAGCACAGCAGTTTACATCAAGATACTTAGACTAGCCTGATGAAGAGTGCTAACCTGAAGGAGAGAGCTAGTGAAGGCAGCATCCAAGTGGGGACTTGGGGTGTCCAGCAGAAGTCAACTGGGGCTGTTGAGGTTGTCAGCAGGGGTTCCTGATTGTGTTTTCTCTCCACTAGTGAACTTCTGGCTTCTCTTTCGCACTACAGGCATTTTCATAACATGGGATACACAACAGTGAGCTCTGTTATAAATGGTTTACCTTCCAGCTGGTCTCAAAGGCACAGTGTTTTAGTGCCCTTAGCTGCATGCTGGTTTTCGCTCTCTACATTACAGAGCCAGGTGACCAGCCTGACTCAGGATGGGGTTTTTG
Organism: Rhizomys pruinosus; assembly: GCA_009823505.1. Lineage (NCBI taxonomy): Eukaryota > Metazoa > Chordata > Mammalia > Rodentia > Spalacidae > Rhizomys > Rhizomys pruinosus. The sequence continues at coordinate 5,056,899 of VZQC01006228.1, read as the reverse complement.
AGGAGATGAAGGCCTCCCCAGAGTTGGCCTTCAACAAGCTTAAATAGCACATGACAATTTAACAATACAATTTACATTACACTCTGTCCCCTTTTCCCTCAGAGTGGATCAGTGACTATGAAGAGTCAGTACTTGACCTCTGAGGGTGGAGCTGGACACATTCATGGAGCCATATGACCAAAAAGATAGCTGAGGTAGGGGCTAGGCCCTACGTATCACCTGTGTGGTGATGGGACCACAAATATCATACAGCATGGTGTAGTGCCCCTGAGAGGATAGGGGCAGACTGTCCTTGGTTAAGATTTTTTTCCTTAGTGAACCTGGGCCACTTGGCTGGGTGACATGGACTATTTATTTATTTATTTATTTGTCTTTTTTGTTTATTTTTAAGGGATTCTACAATATAATGACACAGTTGTTTGCAGATAACATTGATGTTACTCAGTTTGTCATACAATTAGGTCATTGGTGCATTTTGCAAGTATCTATGTCCAAATTTTGAACAACTCAAGGTTCCCATAATCAAGTTGGAGAAGCTTATATGCACAGGCATGTTGATCAATTAGGAGTCCAGACTATATTCCTATAGTCTCATGATTCACCCCATCTCTCCGCAGCTCTTACATTCTACCATACCTCCTCTTCTGCAGTTTGTTCCCTGGGCTTTGGAAAAGGGGCACAAATGGGTGAGAAGAAAACAGTCTAATTTCTTTGGAGTTGTCATTTTGGACTCTAGTCTGTTCAGGTTGTTTCCCTTCATGGGTTGACAGCTTTTCCAGTGATACCTTATTTATTTATCTTTTTGAGACAGGGTCTCCCTTTAGTCCCAGCTGGCCTGGAGCTCACTATGTAGACCAGGTGGGCCTTGAACTCACAAAGATCCACCTGCCTCTTCCTCCCAAGTGCTAGGATTAAAGGCGTGTGCCACCATATCTGGCGACATGGACCCTTAAGTGGTCTGTGGGAGTGGAGGAGGCTACATCTTTGCCAGTGCCCCAACACTTACTGTACAGGTCAAGTGGGTCAGCTGGCATTGTGAGTGGTCTGGGAGGAGGATTATGCAGAAGGCCTCTAGCTGGGCAAGGTCATCCTGCTGCAGTGCCTTGCCTTTCAGAAGCCTCATCCATGCAGGAAGAAACAAAGGCCAACAAGGAAGACAAAGTCCCTGACAAGGAGGGCTGGGTGAAAGTGACCTGCCATGGTCAGTGGCCTATGCTACCTCAGACAGAGGCAGCCAGATTTTGGGTTCTGGAGAAGGAGAAATGGAAGTGAGCCTACAAGGAGCTATTCAACTTCTGTGACTGGTAGCACAAGATGGAGTATAGGGGACAGCTGATGGAAGGCCACAGGCCTGGGGCAGAGAAGGAGGGCATCCTTAGGCACAGCTTGCATGTACTTCCTGGTTAGAATCCATGCCTGCAGTGCCCTTGCCCTCTCTAGAGGCTACAGCATCTGCCCAGTGGGCAGACACTGGGATGTAGGACTGACCTCCAGATCCCCTGAGCATCTAGGGCTAGAACCTGCCAGCCTCCAGCCAATAGAACCTAGCGGCAGAGGATGCTGAGGGCCCTGTGGGGGAGGGAGAAACATGGGGCTTGTGTATTGTGTGGCCTACATGAGTGCTCCATGTGGGAGCACCCACTCTTGCTGCTGCTGCTGCTGCTGCTGCTAAGCTTCCTTTCTCTGTACGTTTGGCCTGGCATGGGTGGACTCAGCAGCTGCTCTCAACCCCTGCCCTTTTCAGGCTGTCCTTCCTCCACCTCAAGTGCTCCTACCCTGTTCCTAGACCCTGAGCTTTACCTGATTCTATCAGCCTTCCCTCCAGATGTCATCTCTCTGACTTGGGTCACTTGGTAACCACTCATCCTCTGAATTCTGGAGTCCTCTGATCCTAAGTGCTCCCTCACTAGGTCCTGTCTAGGGAAAGATGGCCCTGGCCTGCTTCCTTCCCTGGGAGCAGGAAGCCTGAGAGCCCCCACTTTCTTGGAAGCCCCATTTTTTTCCCTCAGTGATTCTCTTCTCCCTGCTACATTTTTCATCTCAGGACTCCTCATCGGCAGCTTCCCCCTCAGCCTAGCCCTGCCATGTAGTCAAGTAGCCAGTTCAGTTTCCTTCTAGGATCCCGGGATCTCCTAAGATCCCAGCAGAGTGGGATGAGAGTGGTGGGGGAGTGTGGAGCTGCCCTGGGATGTGAAGATGGTGGGGTGTCATCTGGTGGGCTAGCAGGAAACTCCTGTACAAGTATAATGAATGACCCTGCTCTCTGTCCCCTTGTCCCCCCGGACCTAGCACAGCTGCACAAGAAGTTTGAGGACAAGCAGAGGATTGAACTGATGCTGGCTCCATGCAAAGTTCAACCCTACTGAGCTTTTCGGGCTACAGCCCGTGGACAGCAGGCTTCAAGAACACAAGGATTGGCAGCCTGTTCCCTTGGAGAGGCTGTGCTCTGGGTGAACAGATAGCAGGCCAAGAAGCTACCGTGCCCAGCTGCTCCATCTCAGAGTCTACACAGGCTGGACATGAAGAGCAGGGTTGCCCTGCAGGAGGACTTGGCCTTCAGAGAGTCACCCCTCCCCTCTCTTGCATGTAGACAGGCCCCTAGGGAACTTTGGCTGACAGACTGTTCCACTTCCCTTTCTCCACAGAGCCCTTGTTAGCAACAGAGCTTCTTGGAATGAAGCAAGGATTTGAGAGCATTTTATTTCCACACTGGCTGGTGGCAGGGACAGGCTTCAGAGGCCTCTGAGCCCAGATGGCAATTGAGAACCCTGCTTCCTCAGCGCCTCAGCTCACCGTGCTCATAAAACACAAGCCTGAGACCTGGACACTGTCCCATCCTTGAAATCACAGGTGTTCTGGTTCCCATGTAACTGCCACAGGATTCTCTGCTGCTCATCTTCATCTTGAAAACCAGTGAGACCCAACCCCACACCTGCTTTGAGCAGTGAGGGTGATTGGAGGCCTAGTGGAGGCTGGGAAATATGAGCCCAAGGTATCTGGATGCCAGACCACAACTACAGTCTCACTGGGGTTGTGGATTTGCTCTGTAGGAACAGGCTGATGATGTCAGCCACAAGTTGGGGCTCTTTTATGTGGATGTAGTGACTGCCAGGGACTTCCACAAACTGGAACCTCTAGAGGAGGGGGCAGTGCTGAGGTGTTGCCATAGAAAGGGGCATTGCCCACTTGAGGTGCTCCCCTCACTTACTACCTGCCAGTGGGTCAGCGGCAACCCCTGACAGGCCCATCATTCATTCACAGCACCCTGGAGGTATCCCACCATGGAGACTTGGAAGCCACCCAGGAATGTGTGCCATCCCACCTGCAAAGCTCTGGCACAAAACTGGCTCTGCCAGAGTCAGGATTGCTGCTGGTGCTGCCAGAAAAGGCCCCCTTGAAGAAAAGACCTAATGGCAGCACAGGTGATTTCAGAACTCCTCCTGTTGGGAGAACATGCCACACAAGCCAGCCTTTTGTGATGGCATCAAGATGTGTGCAGAGGCCACAGGTGATGCAGAGTAGATGATGACCATAAAGTGCCAGCTGTGACCAGGATCCAGGGAGGATCATTGTCCCAGCACAAGCTTGTACCTATCCTACAGCCATCACACCCACCAGTGCACTGCTGTGGGAAATGCTGGGGTCATGTGGGGCTGTTTAAGAGGGGGTGCCCTGGAGTTGTGCCTGGCCCAAGGGGTACATAAGGATAATAAAACTGGAAAGTTCAGCCAGTAAAAGGTGTCTTTCCTGGATTCTGACCATGTGTCCCAGGTCACTAGGGCTTGACAATGATGCACAGTGAGACCTGCCAGCTCCTCAGGGACATGGAGAGGGGTCCAGAACGGGGGATGCTGGCTCAGCTTGCCAGAGCTTCCCCTGTGCACCTTACCTCTTTGAGGATAGCTCTCAGCATGTCCACCAGGAAGAACAGGGTCTCCTTTTTGGTGTTGTTTCCATGTCTCACATCATAGTAACCCTGCTTTGCTCTGCACAGTGAGGAAAGGTTGGGGTGTCTTCTAGGTCTGCCTCCCAGCAGAGCCCAGGCTTGCCTCCCACAGCTGGGTTCTTTTGAGCCTTTATTTAACCTGAGGTTTAGGCATTTAGTACCAGTGCACTCGGAGCTGACAGCTGACAGCACAAGTTAGGGAGCAGAGCTCCAAGTCCTGTTGAGGATGACGGCATGAATTCTGGGCTGAGACCTGAACTGGGTCTCAAAGCCAGGCTATGCTTTAAAAACAAAATCCTGTAGAGGGGTGATGTATGTATCATACAGTCCTTTCCCCCATTTATTTTTATTTATTTTTATTATTTTTTTTTATTTTTAAGGGATTCTACAATATAATGACACAGTTGTTTGCAGATAACATTGATGTTACTCAGTATGTCATACAATAAGGTAATTGGTGCATTTTGCAAGTATCTATGTCCAAATTTTGAACAACCCAAGGTTCCCATAGTCCAGTTGGAGAAGCTTGTATGCACAGGCATGTTGATCAGTTAGGAGTCCAGACTATATTCCTGTAGTCTCACGATTCACCCCTATCTCTCTGCAGCCCTTACAATCTACCACGCCTCCTCTTCCGCAGTTTGTTCCCTGGGCTTTGGGAAAGGGGCACAAGTGGGTGAGAAGAAAACAGTCTAATTTCTTTGGAGTTGTCATTTTGGACTCCAGTCTGTTCAGGTTGTTTCCCTTCATGG
>VZQC01006228.1:4991838-5047674 GCA_009823505.1 Rhizomys pruinosus | reverse complement strand
TGGAGAATCAGCTGTAAGTAACAAGAGACCAGAACCTGAAGTGAAACTTTTGTGGTACTGGGGCAATTGATGCTGGTTAGCTGGGGCTGAAAAATCAGCTGTAAGTAACAAGAGACCAGCATCACTGAGGTGAAATCTTCTGGGGAGAATATCTTCAAGGTCAGCACACAGAAGCTGTGACCCAGAAAGGGCCTGAGCCTCCATCTCGAGCCAGAAGCCGGACTTGGTAACGTGTAAGAGTCTCCTATATGGTTCTGGTGTTGAAATTTGAGGGGGTCACAGAGAGCAGCCGAGGCTTGGCACTGTGAGAGGTCAGAAAAGACCATTGGTGGAAGTGCACCTTGGTTGCTGTGAAGACCCCAGGATTGCAGAGGTTATGGAGAGAAGCTGAGGCTTTGCACCAGGAGAGGTCAGAAGAGACCATTGGTGAAGGTGCTGCCTCAGTTTCAGTGGTGAACCCAGCTTTTTGGAGATGCCAGGACCATGGGACGACCACCAAGAGCAACAGCAGGTGTGAAATGGAGTCAGCCTGGGCCTGTGAGATGAGCTGTGTGTGCCACGAAAGGCAGAGTCCAAGAAGGGGAGCTGCCAAAACCCTCTGGAGCCCAGAAAATTGTGAGTGAATCCCAGGTGCCCAGGCTTGAGCTACTTTGCTGGACGTTAGGTTTTGTCTGAGTGTGCCTGATTCTTCCCTTTGAAATAAGACAGTACTTGTTTTGGATTTTACAGCAGCCCACAGTTAAGAGACTTTTAACAGACTGTGAACTTTTTAAGTGTTTGGACATTTTAAGGACTGTGGGGCTTTTAAAGTTGTACTGTCTTAGGTTGTGATTAATGTTAACATCATACTTTGGGGATAAGAACTGGAAAGGTGGTGGTTTAATAGTGATGTGTTTTGTGTGTCAAGTTGACAAGGGGCCAATTGTGCTGGATAGCTTTAGTGTCAACTTGACACACCTGGGTTGAGGGAGCCTCAATTGGAGAATTGACTCCATTGGATTGGCCTGTGGCCACATCTGTGGAGTACTGTCTTGACTGTCAAGCAATGTGGGAGGGCCCAGCCCACTATGGGTGGTGCCACCCTGGGTGGATTGTTGTGTATTGTATAAGAGGACAGGCTTGGCATGGGCCAGGGGAGCAAGCCAGTAAACAGCATTCCTCCAAGGCCTGTGCTTCAGCTCCTGCCTCCAGGTTCCTGCCCTGGGTTCCTGCCTTGGGCTCCCTAAGTGATGAACTGTGACCCAGGAGATGTAAATTGAATAAACCCTTTCTTCCCCAAGTTGGTGTCAGTCAGAGTGTTTTGTCACAGCAATGGAAGAGAAACTAGAAGAGTGAGTGTCCCCTTGCTCGCTCATTATTGTCCCTCCCAAAGCTGCGTGCTCAGTTGGAGAGGGCAGCTTTCCCAAGGGACAACACATGGACACTTCTTCAGTCAAGGATATACAAGTAGCTGAGCTCCCCTGCCAGAACCTCCAAACAAGTTCTCTCTACTAAAGGCATCCTTCTCTTTTACCACATGGAGGTGGGATCATCCTAGTAAAGCCACCACAATTCAGGTTCCCCAGTTTAGCAGTCCTCACTCCTGCTCCCACCCCTCTTGCTTTTGTTTTTTTGAGACTGAGTCTCCCTGTAGCCTCAGCTGGCCTGGAACTTGCTGTGTAGATCAGACTGGCCTCCCTGAGATCTGCCTGCTTTTGCCTCCTGAGCACTGAGATTAAAGGCATGTATGCTGCCACACTCTTATTTCTTCCTGCTGATAGGGACACTTCAAGAAAGGCTACATGGCAGCAATGTGGTCTCACACTGGGAGAACTGGGCAGCTTGGAGCCAGCTCCTTCCTGGAGGTTCCTGGTCCCTGAGCCTATCTGAAGGATGCTGAGTCAAGACTCACTTGATCACCATCATCGAGGCCTGCAGACTTCTGGTAAAGTGCTTGACTTTCTCCCTGCTCAGGAATTCACAGCTGTTCTCTGGCTGCAGAGACAAAATCAGGGTGAATCTGCACCATAAGGTGCCAAAAACTCTGTTGCTCACAAAGTTCATCTGTTAGGGCAGCTGGGTCCCAGTGTGGCTACCTGGACCACCCACTGCAAGACAGAGCCCAGTGTCTTCTCATTAAGGCCTCTAACTCCCCCTAAAACCTGTTCTTCCCTCTTCCTGAGCTCATGGCTGTCTAGCCCTTCTCCATTCCCAGAGCCCTTTACAGCTGGGTGTGGCCATGGGACTGGAGGCAGAGAAGCAGTTTAGGTTATTTTGGGACCTGTTTTCAGAATTTGGAAGACTCCTTCCCAGTACACAGTCCAGATGGGGGCTTCCACTAACTTCACTGCTCCTACAGGAAAGAGCTATGCCTGAACCACAGTACACACACACAGACAAGCACTACTGGGGTTAGGGGATAGCTCAGATGGTAGAGTGAGTTTGATCACCCAGACCTCATGTTTAAAAAAAAAAAAGTGACGCCGGGTGTGGTGGTGCACGCCTTTAATCCTAGCACTTGGGAGGCAGAGGCAGGCGGATCTTTGTGAGTTCAAGGCCAGCCTGGTCTACAGAGTGAGTTCCAGGACAGCTGGGACTACAGGGGGACCCTGTCTCGAAAAAGACCAAAAAAAATAAATAAAAAAAATTTTTTAAAAGTGAGGTTTGGTGTCATGCTCTTGTAATCTCAGAGCTGGAGAGACAGAGGGAGGGGAGAGGGGGATGGTTTCTGACCTCACTGACCAGCTAGTTGAACCAACTTGGAAAGTGTGAGACCATTTGAGAGACCATATCCAAAAATTAAAAAAAAAATTTTTTTTAAGTAGATGGTGCTTGAGAAACACCTAAGGCTGCCCTTTGATCTCCATATGCAGGTGTGCCTGCACACGTGTGTACATATGTGTACCTGCAGATATGCACACAGTGTACCCAAACATGTAGACACATACACAGATTCATTCTTTTTCTACTTTTTAGACCAAGATCAATATGGATGCTTTCTCAAGAATAGGGATTCCCATATTACTCAGGAGGCTCCCACAGTCTCTCACACAAGTCCCTTTGTACCAGAGCAGCAGCCATGACTAGGCACAGAGGGTGACCTCATAGCAAGGGCAGACTTCGCAGTGTGGATTCCCACATATTAAAACAAGTGCCCTGTGGAGGAGGAGAGGAAGGCTCTGAAAGCCTAAGTAGCTTTGTCACAGCCAAGAGCTGACAGGAGGTGGCGCCAAGACACAGAATCAGGTGAAGACAACAGCCTGGCCTCTGGCCTAAAGCTAACACTCCTTTCCAGAACAGGGGCTGTCTGGCACAAGGATCTGATCAGACACCACACTTAATTTTCAGTTGGTCCAAGGCAAGGATTAGGGACCATCAGCTCCATTCAGTGCCTGCCCATGTGAAGACCCAGCCCAGTCTGAGTGTCTGCAGCAGTTTCCTGTGGGGCAACAAGTGACTCATCTACAGGAGCCTTTATGGGCTGTGTTTGTGTGTGTGTGTGTGTGTGTGTGTGTGTGTGTGTGTGTGTATGTGTGTGTGTGTGTGTGTGTGTGTGTGTCTTGCCCCTTTTATCAGCCAGTATCTCCCTCTCTTCCTTCACACCTCTTTTAGCTTCTTTCAGTTTCATTTCCTGACCCACTTTTTAAGGAAATCAGGCCTAACTTACAGCAAAGTCCACGATGAACTGCCAACTCCAGTGGTCTTTTGCATTTAGAAACAGGGGTGATTCTTAACACAGATCAAAGTGCCTGAACCCCTGCTCCAGAATCAGCCAAGGCTTGGTCGTCCTCCTTAAGAGGAGAACTACTCCCTCTCTAGTCCTACAGGTTTATTTGCCTCATTTTGCGGGGTCCCTGTATGGAATCATGTTTAGCTGCTGCTTCCCTCAACCTATAAATATCTGTGGGATGCTTCCACTAGCAAGGGTTTATGTAAACCTAACACAAAACCCTAAAATAAGGGTCTGGGTCTATGTATATACATATGTGAAAAGACATGCAGGGGAGAGTTAGGTCTGAGGATATAGCTCAGTGGTACAGCTCCTGCCTAGCATGCAGAAGGCCCTGTGTTCATTTCCCAGCCCCATGTTTGTGTGTGTGTGTGTGTGTGTGTGTGTGTTATTAGAGGTGAAATATGAATCCTTGTGCATTGCTAGTGGGAACATAAAACAAGCCAGCCTCTGTGGACTGTTGAGCAGTTTCTCAGACTCAGAGCTACTATGGGCTCCAGCAAACCTACTCTGGTATATCCAAGAACTGAAAACAAGGACTCAAGACACATGTGCCTCCATGTTACAGCAGCATTATTCTCAGTTGCCAAAAGATGAAACAACACAGATGTCCATCATCAGAGGAACGGCTATAGAAAATGTAGTGTCGGGATGATGAGATGGCCCACCAGGTAAAGGTATTTGCTGCCAAGCCTGATAACTTGAGTTTGATCCCCCAGAACCCATATGATGGAACAAGAGACTGTCACAAGTTCTGCTCTGATTTCCACACATGCTCATGAGCACATGTGCATACATAAAAATAAATAAATGTAAAAAAGAAAATTTGGTATTTACACACAACAGAATAGTATTCAGCATTAAAAAAGAGTGAAGGGGCTAGAGAGATGGCTCTTGCAGAGGACCCAGGTTTGATTCCCAGCACCCACATGGCAGCTAATAACCATTGTAACTCCAGTTCCAGGGGATCCGATGCCTTCTTCTGACCTCTCAGAGCATTTAACAGCATAGCTATTATACACATAAAAAATAAAAATTAAGGGGGCTAGAGAGAGATGGCTCAGTGGTTAAGAGCACTGAGTGCTCTTGCAGAGGACCAGGGTTCAATTCCCAGGATCCACATGGCAGTAACTCCAGTTCCAGGGGATCTGATACCTTCTGACCTCCGTAGGCATTGCAGGACACAGGTGCATTTACACACATGCAGGCAATACACTCATACACATAAAATAAAAATAACTGAATAAATTTTAATTAAATAAAAAACAAAAAGGAGTGAAATCTGGATGTGTATTTCAATGTGAATGGATCTGGAAAACATGATGCTAAGGGAAAGAAGCCGGCACAGAGGGACAAATGCTGTGTGATTCCATTTGCATGAGGTCCCTAATAGTCATGGAGAAAATGAATCAGAAGTTACTGGAGGGACTTAGTGTTTAATGGGTTCATTTATTGGGGATGATGAAAAGTTTTGGGTACAGATGTTGGTGGCAGTTATACAACACTGAGTGATATTAGTATGATGCAGTTATGTACTTACAGGCAGTTAAAATAGTAAATGTATTTGTATGTCTACATAAATATATATTTTCTTTTAAATAAGAGCACCCATGTCATTCAATGCCTGCATCAGATCCCCTGAAAGTAGAATTAGGGAGAGTTGTTAGCTACCATGTGGGTGCTGGAAACTGACCCGGGTCCTCCATAGGAGCAGCCAGTGCTCTTAACCACTGAGCCATTGCTCCAGCCCCCGCCCCCTTTTTTCCCTTTTTAAACAATTTTTTAAAAAGATACCATCAGTGAAACAGGAAGGAGCCCAGAGTAGAGCCACATTTACCAAAGAGATCCTCCAGTCTCTGTTCAACACCAGACCTGGAGAAAGCACAAAATAGGGTGCTTCAGTGTCACCGGTCACAGGAAGAGACTTACCTGGCTTCCCTGGGAAGTCCCAGTCTTTTCAGCCAGGACTCATGTCTTCCATCTGGGCTGGTGAGAGGCAGATATCAGCCAGCTCTGGACTTCTATTCTGGGATTCTCTTGGAGCAGATCTTGGCCAACTAAGGCCATCTGACCACAGATTAGTACACTCCACAGATTCCTCCCAAGGTCCTGAGGAATGGTGCAGGATGATGCTGGGAACAATGAGCACCCCCACTCTCTTGACAGGGTCTCACTGTGTATCCCTAGCTGGCCTGGAACTTGCCATATAGACTAGGCTGGCCTGGAACTCACAGAGATCCTCCTGCCTCCCAAGTGCTGACACTAAAGGCATGTGCCATCAGGTCTGACTATAACTCTCACCTCAGAGGAACAAACTGCATTTGGATAGTTAAACACCAGAAAGTGGCAAATAGCTAAAACCATGGCACCCCTTGTTAAAGAGAAATTGACTGAGAAAGGAATGGTTAGAGGAGTAGAGAAGCCTGGGTGTAACCCAGTTTGGGCTGTGACTTGGTCCTTTTCATGACCCAGATAGATGGTAAGAGACTCAGCCCACCTAAGAAGGATGAACACTTAGCAACGCCCTCCTGGGCCACATCTATGCTGCCTGGAGAAATGTGTGCATGAGTGGGGAGTGGGGGATGGGGAGCATCCTCTGCCATCCTGTGGATGCTCAAAAGCCTTGGAAGTTTCTAGGTGCTGACAGGGCATAGAGGAGCAGATTTGTGGACCTGCTCCAGGAGCAGAGATAGGAACCACCTACAGGTGTCAGCATGTGGGGGGGAAGCCTTCCAACAAACCTCCTCAAGTGCTTCTTGAAGTCAGATCCAAAGTGCATTCTGCAATGCGGTGGGTCCCTGATGTACTAAATATTTGAATGCAAATACAGGATCAAATAAGAACGTTTAAATGATTCAAATTCCAGAAGCCACAAAAAGACTTATGTCCAATTGCAGCAGTAACACAATTCTACCTTGCAAGAAAGAAGAGGAACCATCCTAAGCCAAGTAGCACTAACCCTTGGGGAGAGGTGTTTACAAATCAATGTCTTCTACCAAGAAAAGTTCTTTAAATTTAGGTAAGACCAAGGACTATATAGAGACAAGGCCAGATGTCCACACCATGTTCTGCCACTTCCAGGCTCCAGAATCTTTAAACCAAATAAATTCCTTTTCTTTTTTGCAGTGCTGGGGCTGGAACCCAGGACCTCATGCAATCAGGGCAAGTGCTGTGTCACTGAGCTGTACTCCAAACCCTCAATTTCTATTTTTCACTAATTAAAAATTTTAATTTATTTTTATTTTATGTATATGAGTGTTTTCTCTACACGTTTGTAAGTGCACCTGTGCATGTAATTCCCATGGAGGCAAGAAGAGGATGTCAGATCCCCTGGAACTAGAGTTAAGGACAATTGTTTTCCCCCACATGGATGCTTGGAACTGAACCCAGGTCTTCTGCTGAACCATCTCTTTTGTCCCCTGTGATTTTTCTTAAACCATATGATTTAGCATCTACTCAAAAACCAGTAATATTAAATTAATAAAACAAAACCCAAGTGATGACTAGGCTGGTGCCTCTGCCCAACCCCTTTGGAAGGGACTCCATAGGGATGTTTGTCTGGGAAGAGGGTAGGGGTGGGCGCCATCAGGCCATCCCACTGGAAAAGCAGTGTGTGAATCTAGATGCTGCTCTCTCAGAAAGAAAGCAATTATGGAAACATTAAGAAAAGCTATTTTCTGTAATTATTAGGTTTTTCCCTCTAATTAGAGATTATGGAACTCTTAAATGATAAATTTAGATGATAAATGGAATGCTTAATTGTTGATCAAGATTCTAGCCAGACATTTGTACTTAGGAAGCTTAGAGGACCATGTAATTGAGAGATTTTCTGGTAGCTGTAGTGTCAGATAACCAAGGCCTAATGAATCCAGAGGCCTCTGGGCCACCTTGGGCCATCACCTCATCTCTCTGTTAGATCATAGGCCCTCCCAGCCTCACAGGGCAAGAGCCCACCTAAGTTTCTGTGATCCTCTAGGTCTGGGCTCTGGATGCTCAGAGGATATAAAAATATTTCAGAAAGGGGGTTCTTAGGATGGGAAATATGGGTCAGTTGGTAAGATGGTTTGCCATGAAACCATGAGGATCTAAGTCTAGTCCACAGTAATGTAAAAAGCCAGGCATGGAGGCATGCTCCTGTGACCCCAGTGCTAGGGAAGGGCAGGAGGAACCCTGGGCCTTGCTAACCAATCTAGCTAAATGCATTCCATGAGTTACCATGTCTTAAAAGTGGTAGCACACTCCTTTAATCCTAGCACTTGGGAGGCAGAGGCAAGTGGATCTCTGTGAGTTCAAGGTCAGCCTGGACTACAGAGTGAGTTCTGGGATAGCTGGAGCTACAGAAAGACCCTGACTCAAAAAGCCAAAAAAAAAATTAAATAAATAAAAAAGTAAGTTGGAGAGCAAATGATGAAAACAACCTGACATCGACCCCTGGCTTCTACACATACAGGCATAGGAGCACATACACACACAGGCATGCACACACGCATGCACACACGTGCATGCACACACACACACACACAAATGTATACCACATATGCGCAAAGGGAGGCATGTTATTTTGGGTTTGGGGTGGTCCTTAGGACATCAGGGGAGAGCCTGGAGGGATGACTCAGTGGCTAACTGCACTTGCTGCTCAAGGAGAGAACCCTGGTTCAATTCCCAGCACCCACACTAGGCAGCTCACAATCCCCTTGTAACTCCAGCTCCAGGGGAATCCAACAACCTCCTCTGGCCTCCATGGGCATGTATGTGGTGCACATACGTGCATACAGGGGCATAAAAACAAGACAGATAGATGATAGATGACTGATAGACGGTAGATAGAAGATAGATAGATAGATGATAGATAGATTATAGATAATAGCTGATAGATAGATGATAGACAGACAGATGATAGATAGATAGATAGATGATAGATAGATAGATGTAGAGATTGATGCCTAGATGATAGATAGATAAAGATAGGTAGATAGACAAATAGATAGATGATGAAAGATGATTGATAGATAGATAATAGATGATAGATAGATGATAGAAAGATATGATGGGGGCTGGAGAGATAGCCTAGCGGTTAAGAGCACAGACTGCTCTTGCAGAAGACCCGGGTTCGATCCCCAGCACCCACATGGCAGCTGAGAACCGTCTGTAACTCCAATTCCAGGAGAACTCCAGTTCCAGGGGAATCCGATGCCCTCTTCTGACCTCTGCGGCATTGCATGACACGGGTGCACAAACCTCCATGCAGACAATACATTCACACACATAAATAAATAAATTAAATTAAATTAAAAAATAAGAAAGATATGATAGATGATAGATATAGAGATTGATTCCTAGATGATAGATAAAGATAGATAGATAAATAGACAGATATTAGATGATGATAGATGATAGATAATAGATGGCAGATAGATAGATGATAGATAGATAGATAGATAGATAGATAGATAGATAGATAGATACATTGATGACTGATAACTCCAGGGACCCTCATTGCACTGTTTCTCTACCTTGAAGACTTGGGCTCCTTTTTCCACTAGCACAGTTGCTACCCAACATAAGCTACCCAGCACTTGTGGTCATTACTTCCTTTTCTGTCCCTCGTAGACAACAAGAGCTTCCTGTGGGCAGGAGCTGGGTCACACTTGTCTCTCTATTTCTCAGATCTAAAGATTGGGTATGCACTGTTCAGTTCCATTCAGAGCCCATGGACACCAATGGCCAGGAGTCTATTCAAACCTACCTTGTCTAATTCCCTGGATACCCACAGGGGGACAGATGTTAGCAAGGAGGAGGGACAAGCCCAAGCAACCTCAATAGGAGGGGACACAGGGATGGGCCAGAGACAGGACCCAACACAAACACCCTGTGACCTCTCAGCCTACCCAGCTGGGTATGGGGGTTGGGTGGTTTGTGGGGTTCAAGGATTTGAAGTCCCAGAAAAAGTGTAAGAAATGTATGTTTTGGGGCTGGAGAGATGGCCTAGTGGTTAAGAGCACTGACTGCTCTTGCAGAGGACCCGGGTTCAATCCCCAGCACCCACATGGCGGCTGAGAACCGTCTTTAACTCCAGTTCCAGGGGAATCCGACGCCCTTTTCTGACCTCTGCGGCATTGCACCACACGGATGCACAAACCTACATGCAGACAGTATATGCATACACATACAAAAATAAATAAAAAATTTAAAAAAATAAAAAATAAAAACAAAGAAATGTATGTTTTCTCGGAAGCAAAGCAATTTTCAGTGATGGTCTTAGTGGAGCTTGAAAAGTGACCCACTTACAGCCAAGAATTACACACCAAGTCATGTCCATCTCGAGGGCCCCTAACTCAGCTCTGGAGTCAAACCCACTTAGCTTCCCACTACCCCTCCCCACAGCTGCCAGACAGGTTATTCTAGAACTCAGCATCACCACACTTCACTCTTCTCTCCGGCTTCACTCTTCTCTCAGGGCCTCAGTGTACCAAAGCTACTCACTGACTCCCTCAAAGATCCTGTCACCACCACCCATCTCCTGTAGCCCTCTACACACATAGAAGACTCCTGCCCCCTACAACCTATGTATCCCCAGGCATGGGTACTGACACCCTCATTCTAGAGACAAAGGAAACTGGCTGCAATGCAGACATTATTGTCTGAAGTCCTTGGACCAGAAGTGGGATCCTCCTTCCCTTATGAAACTGGAAACCCTGCTCTGGCCCCCTGGCTTCAAGACCCTGGGAACAAGATGAATATGTCCCTCAAGGATACAACTAGCCACTGTCAGATGGTCCCCTTTCGTGTCAGTGGGGAAAATTCCATCTTTTTTTTTTTAATTACATTTTTAAATTTATTTTTGTATGTGTATGAATGTACTGTCTGCAGGTAGGTTTGTGCACCCGTGTCGTTCAATGCCACGGAGGTCAGAAGAGGGTCTCGGATTCCCCAGGAACTGGAGTTCTCCTGGAATTGGAGTTACAGACAGTTCTTAGCCACCATGTGGGTGTTGGGGGATCAAACCCAGATCCTCTGCAAGAGTGGTCGGTGCTCTTAACTGCGATGCTATCTCTCCAGCCCTGGAAAATTCCATCTTAAGATACGTGTGGGGTATTGTTAATGATAGTGGCTTCGCTTCCAGGGGCCTTAGGAGAACGATGTCTGCTTTAAATTCTGGTGACCTCTAAAAAAATCTTCATCGAATAATGCCTGAAAATCAAAGCACAGCAAGTATTATGGTCCTGCCTGGACAGAGAAAGAGCTTAGGCTATGTTGGACCCACATGAGGCTCATGAACTCTGCTTGGTCCAGCCTCCATCCCTGTGCCTCCCATAACCCACTGTCCCCCACCCTTAGCTCCTTGCTGTCTGATGGGGTCCTTGCCATGGTGGGACTTCTGACATGCTGACCCTTGTTTGTACCCTTGAGCAATGCCCTGTGTAGCAAGGGAACTGTTTTCCATTCCAAGGTTGTACTCTGGGAGTCCTAGGGATACTCCCTACCCACACTTTTACCTCAGAGTAAGGCTACATACCCCTGCTGATGAGGGTGGGTACATACTCAGGACTGACTGGGCAGATGCACCAAGTGCGGGAATGGATGGAGGACATTCACCTGGGGTGGAAAGAAGCCTTAGATCCATCCTCTCTGGCCTCAATTTCCTCATTTTCAAACAAAGAGGGCCCTTAGGGTCAAGTGAGATGGATCAGCAAGCGAAGGCACCTGCCACCAAGCCTGAAAATCACCAAGCCTGAAGATCCCCAGGACCCACATAGTAGAAAATTGACTCCTGCAGGTGGTCCTCTGACCTCTGCATGGGTGCTGCTATGGTATCTGTGCATACACACACACAAATAATAAAGAAGGAAATATAAATAAAAATAAATAAATAAATAAATAAATAACAGTAATTAAGAACAAAAACCAGAGGACAGTACCAGATTGCAGGATAGGTTCAGTTGTCAAGTTGACACACCTAGGAAGAACCTCAATTGAGTCATTTTTCTCTACTGGGTTGTCTTATAACCATGTCTGTGAGGCATTTTCTTAATTGTTAATTGATGTGGGAGGGCCCAGCCCACAGGGAGAAGTGCCACCCTTCATTAGATGGTCCTGGGTTATATAAGAAAGCAGGCTGAACACAGGTCAGGGGGAGTAAGCCAGTAAGTAGTGCTCTTCCATGGTCTGTGCTACAGGTTCCTCCCTCCAGGTTTCTGCTCTGAGTTCCTGCCCTGAGTTCCTGCCCTGGCTTTCCTCAGTGATGAACTGTGATCTGGACAAATAAACCTTTTCCACCCAAGTTGGTTTTGGTCAGTATCTCATCACAGCAATAGAAAGCTGACTAAAACAAGTCCTGAGATGGGAACTCTCCCTTCCCTCCCCTCCCCCTTCTCTGCCTTCCTCTTAGGAGACCCAGCTGTCTGTGGAATGTCAGTGAACTCTACTGCCTCCTCCCTGTCTCTCCTGGGACTTGCCAAGGTCACAGAGACAGATGCCAACAGAGGCCAGCAGAGTGGGCAAAGTGCCGGTGGACATGGGCTGTGGGGACCTTGGCAGGTTATGGCCCATGAGGACACATGAGAAAGTGCTCCCAGATCTCTCCAATGTTCAAAAGCAACAAGAAATGTCTGCTTTAACACAGAAACCTTTCTATTTCAAATATGGACAACCTGTTCAGAGACTCCCTGTGCCAAGTGTTTCTGCTAAACTGTGAAATCTACTTGTGACTGAAGGTAGCCAGGCCTGTGAGGGGGATTTTAGCATCTGGAAGGAAAGTAGAACAGGGCTTCCCTGACCAGAGATTTGTGCTAGCCTTTCCCTTTTTTGTTCAGGGCCTAGACAGAGTAGGTTCTCCCTCCAGCCAGAAGAGAGAGAGAGAGAGAGAGAGAGAGAGAGAGAGAGAGAGAGAGAGAGAGAGAGAGTTAGTTTATGTTGTTTGTTTGAGACAGGGTCTCATTATATAGCCCAGGCTAGCCTCGAATACACTACTTTCCTGCCTCAGCATCCCAGGATTAGAGTTATGTACCCCACGCCTAGCTTCAGGCAAGTATTGGGCTATGGAGTGGAATGTTGATGTTTGGACAAGAATGTAAATAAGGTCACACTTTGTGGCTCTCTGCCTGTCCTAGTACATCTTTCCGGTTCAATCAACTGTGGCCTCAGATCCTGCCTTTGCTGTAAGCTCCCTTCATTAAGAAGGGGTGCCTAAGGGCTAGAGAGATGGCTCAGCAGCTAAGAGCACTGACTGCGCTTGCAGAGGACCTGGGCTCAGTTCCCAGCAACCCACAAGACATCTAACAACCATCTAAAACTCCAGTTCCAGGGATCTGATGCCCTCTTCTGACTTCTATGGGCACTGCACAACAGAAGTGCACCTATATGCATGCAGGCGTTACATTCATACACATAAAAAATAAAAATAATAAAGTATTATCTGCCGGGCGTGGTGGCGCACGCCTTTAATCCTAGCACTCGGGAGGCAGAGGCAGGCGGATCTTTGTGAGTTCAAGGCCAGCCTGGTCTACAGAGTGAGTTCCAGGACAGCTGGGGGCTACAAGGAGACCCTGTCTCGAAAAGACTAAAAAAGGGGCTGGAGAGATGGCCTAGCGGTTAAGAGCGCCGACCGCTCTTACAGAGGACCCGGGTTCGATCCCCAGCACCCACATGGCGGCCGAGAGCCGTCTGAAACTCCAATTCCAGGAGAACTCCAGTTCCAGGGGAATCCGAGACCCTCTTCTGACCTCCGCGGCATTGCACGACACGGGTGCACAGACCTGCATGCAGACAGTACATTGATACACATACCGAAATAAATAAAATTAAAAAAAAAAAAGAAAAGACTAAAAAAAAAAATAATAATAATAATAATAATAATAAAGTATTTTAAAAAGAAATAGGTGTCCAAGACCACCAGTCCCCTTACCTGCATTACTCAGATCAAAAAGTCACCTTCCACTGGGCATGGTGGTCTACACCTTTCTCTCTGTGAGTTCAAGGTCAGCCTGGTCTACATAGTAAGTTCCAGGCCATCTGGGGCTATAGGGAAACGCTGTCTCAAAAAAGACAAAAAAAGTCAACCTCCCCCATGAGCAGCTTACCTAGACCTCTGTATTTAAGACAATCTGTCTCTAACAGAGTATACTGGCTACAATCCCCAACATGACCTATCTCCCTCCTGGCCAGCAGGGGGATTCTACAACTTGCCTAGACCCCAAAGGCACTCAGATTTTGACACGTATGTCATTTGGTTGTTTAGAAACTGAAGTCCCATTTGCAACTTTGCTAGAGCCCATCAGCCTATGACTGCAGGAATATCAAGAACTTGTCTATCAGCTGAGAAAAGTGGAGTCTAAAGGGAGGGTCCCCAGGGTTGCTCAGCTGGCAGGGTCAGGAACTGAACCCTGATCTTTGTGCCTGACTGGACACACTTTCAGTCTCATTGAATCAACTTCCCCTAACTTTACCTCACCTAGGAGCAGCTTCCAGGACCACCCTTTCCAAAGCATTCTATGGTTGCTCATTGGTTTATCTGTTTACCTGTTACAAAGATTAATCTTGAATGGCAACTTGACAGGATTTAGAATCACCATGGAAACAAACCTCTGGGCATGTTTATCAGGGAGTTTGTAGATTCAATTAATTGAGGTAGAAAGGCCCACCCTGACTGTGGGCTGTGGTCCTGGCCTCAGGACCAGCATTCATGTCTCTGTTTCCTGATCCCTCACCTGCAGCCCTCAAGAGAACTTGCACCTAGCACACCTTTCTTAAACGTTTCCTAACCTGTATAAGAGAAAAGCAATGCAGAAAATGCTTCTGTCTAAAGCTGCCTGATCCAGGGTACCTCTAAGGCTACCTGTTCTGAAAACCTCATCTGGGTCACTTAGCTCCCCCGGACAAATTTGCAGTCTTTCCATAGACCCAGAAGGGCATGACAGTTACCAGCTTTAGTCCCAACACTTGCCAACTTCTCCACAGAATGTGGGTTTCTGCAATGACTGTGTGACCTTGCATGAGGCACTGCACAATTAACAGCCTGTTTCTCCTCTCCCAGGGAAACATGTGAGTCAGTGACTGACACTTTGCAGTATTATGCTCAGCTCAGCCCACTCAAGGTCTCTATGTCATTCTTTGTTAAGAACAGTGACGGGACCGGGGACGGTGGTGCACGCTTTTAATCCTAGCACTTGGGAGGCAGAGGCAGGCGGATCTCTGTAAGTTCAAGTCCAGCCTGTCCTAAAGAGTGAGATCCAGGCCAGCTGGGGCTACAGGGAGACTCTGTCTAAAAAACAAAACAAAACAAAACAAAAAAACAGTGACAAAATGCAGTGGTACAATGAGTCCCTTACCTGTGGCCACCCTTGTGGTTCCTCTCTGCAGGAGCTCCCCACACTCTTTGTACATGTGCATATTATTCTTCAAGATCCTGGGGGAAACAGAAAAACACTGAAAGTCCCGATCTAGTCCAAGAGTCAGACAGAAAGGCCAGGAGGCAGCTAGGTGCTGGTGGTATGCATATCTATAATCTCAGCACCTGGGAGGCTGAGGCAAGTGTTCAAGGCCAGCCTGAATTATATCAAAATTCTGTCTTCAAAAAACAAAACAAAACAAAACAAAACAAAACAAGAGCTAGAGCCTTAGCTCAAAGTAGAATGCTTGCCTAGCATGGACAGCACATAGGTTCAATCCCCAGTACAACAAAGGAAAGAGGAGGCTGGAGAGATGGCCTAGTGGTTAAGAGCACAGACTGCTCTTGCAGAGGACCTGGGTTCGATCCCCAGCACCCACATGGCAGCTGAGAACCGTCTTTAACTCCAGTTCCAGGGGAATCCGACACCCTCTTCTGACCTCCGCGGCATTGCACAACACAGGTGCACAAACCTGCATGCAGACAGTACATTCATACACATATGAGAAATAAATAAATAAATAACAAAGGAAAGAAAAAAGGAAGAGAAAGGGGGAAGGAAAGAAGGAAGGAAGGGAAGAAGGAGAGAGAGGAGAGGTGGGGGGGTTACCCATGAAGGATGCATAGCCGTGTACCCACAGATCGTGGTATAGCATGAGCTTATTTGTGCTTATTTGTCTATGATTCTGTGTGTGTGTGTGTGTGTGTGTGTGTGTTGGTGGGGGGATGTCCACTTCTCTAGATAACAAATATTTGCAGAGTCCTGTCCTGCTATACATACTGCCATCTACAGGAGGTACATGTATACCAGGTTAGTCCCAGTGCTTGCCCACGGTTGGTTGTGGAGCTCAAGGCCAAGGAAACAAGACTGTGTGGTTGCCTCCAGGGCAGCAGATGGCAGCTGCAGCTCTAAGCAGAAAAGGGAAGGAGGACTGCAGGTAAAAGGTAATAGCAAGGCTGGAATGATGGTCCACACTTTTAATCCAAGCAATCATATCTCTGTTCCAGACTAGCCTGGTCTATGTAGTGAGTTTAGGCCAGCCAGGGCTACTTAGAGAGACTATTTTCTTTCTTTCTTTCTTTTTTAATCTTTCTTTTTTTAATATTTTTAAAATTTTATTTATTTTTGTATGTGTATAAATGTACTGTCTGCATGTAGGTTTGTGCATCCATGTCGTGCAATGCCATGGAGGTCAGAAAAGGGCGTCAGATTCCCCTGGAACTGGAGTTAAAGACGGTTCTCAGCTGCCATGTGGGTGCTGGGGATCGAACCCAGGTCCTCTGCAAAAGCAGTCAGAGCTCTTAACTGCTAGGCCATCTCTCCAGCCCTAACCTTTATTTTTGAGACAAAGTGAAAGGAGGTAAAGGTTGGCCCCAAAGGGAAAAAAGTAGAAGGAGAAAGTGTGTATAGTTGAAGGAAGAGGAAAAGCCCCTCTCCCACAAAGCATAGAGAGAGAAAGGGCTGATAGAACCAGGGGCCAAGGAAAGGCAAATCAAGTCCCCACTAGAGCTTCTGAGGAGTGCTCAGGAGGTCTGGTGCTCAGTGCCACTAGGGGGGAAGCAAACTTTGGGAGGGGCAAAGTGAGGAGAAGGAAGAAGAGGAGGAAGAGGATGGGGATGCAGAGGGAGAAGAGAGAAAGAAGGAAGAGAAGGAGCAGAGGGAGAAGGAAGAAGAGGAGGAGGAGGAGGAAGAGGAGGAGAAGGAGGAGGAAGAGAAGGAAGGAGGCGGGGAAGGAGGAGGAAGAGGAAGGGGAGAGGGAGGAGAAGGAAGGGTTCCTGGCAGTGCACAGAAGCTGCCCCCTACCCCTGCTGCCAGCATCCACCACTCCAGCTGCTCCTCCAGGCTGAAGACCCGCTGGGGCTTCTGAGAGGCCTCCACCTGCAGCAAGTGCTCTATGGTTCTCTGCCTGTAGGTCACTATGTTCTCCATTTCCTACAGATCCATCCACAGTTGGTGGGCAGGGCAGCCCAAGATGAGGAGTCCTAGCCTCTCCCCTGACCCTGTCCTCTGCCCTCAGAATTCAGGCCACACCCCTCCAAGGAGTCAGTGAACACATGCCAGTCTAGGGACAACTGGAGGGAACAGGTGGGATGATAGAGGAGGGGGCATCTCTATTAACTGCTAAGTGCTTCCCAGGGTTCTGTCAGGGGCCATTGAGGACAGGCAGTTTCACTGAATTCATTCAAGACTGTCATTATCATTGCTAACCACAGGTAGAAGAACAGGGAGGTGGGGCTGGAGAGATGGCTCAGTAGTTAAGAGCACAGACTGAGCCAGGCATGGTGGCATACACCTTTAATCCTAGCACTTGGGAGGCAGAGGCAGGTAGATCTTTGTGAGTTCAAGGCCAGCCTGGTCTACAGAGCAAGGACAGCTGGGGCTACAGGGAGACCCTGTCTCAAAAAGACCAAAAAAAAAAGAGCACGGACTGCTTTTGCAGAGGACCCCGGTTTGATTCCCAGCACCCACATGGCGGCAAAGAACCATCTTTGACACCAGTTCCAGGGGAATCCGATGCCCTCTTCTGACCTCCGCTGCATTGCATGACTCGGGTGCACCAACCTACATGCAGACAGTACACTCATATACATAAAAAACAATAAAAGCAGCCAGGCGTGGTGGCGCACACCTTTAATCCTAGCACTTAGGAGGCAGAGGCAGGTGGATCTTTGTGAGTTCAAGGCCAGCCTGGTCTACATACTGAGTTCCAGGCCAGCTGGGGCTACAGGGAGACCCTGTCTCGAAAATACCAAAATAATAATAATAATAAAGGAAAAACATTTTTAAAAAAAAGAACAGGGAGGCAAGGTGGAGCAGAGGGATTCTGGGATTCCACCTTGCCTCACCTCACTCTCACTTCTCCAACTGTAGGAGGAGCTTTGGATTTTTTCGGATTCACTGATCCATCCAGCCTCAGCCAGGAGGAAGCACTGGGGTTCTCCTTGAACAGTCAGTGGAGTAATACAAAAAGCAGGAGGGCAAAGGCCACCACAGTCTGGAAGGAGGGGTGTGGGGTTGTGGGGAGGGACACTTGTTGGGCTGTGGCCCAGAACTTCTTCAACCCATGGCCCTTTCCTTATCTACCTGCCATGTCACAATCTACTGGATCTGCCTGCAGAATTCAGACCACACACAGGACTTCAGAGGCTTCCTCATACCCTTATCGCTGACACTCCTAGGGGCATAAGCAGCAGGCCACTTCCCTCTTTGGAGGATCCCTGGCTATCTTTTGCCTCCCGCATCCCTAGTGTCCACCTCAGAGATGGGATTGAGGGCAGCCCCAGGCGTTATGGGAGGGTTCCCCTTGACAGTCCCTTATTATATTAGTGTCCAGGAAAAATGACATTGTATCCAGGAAGATGAGTTTATCCACCAGCTCAGGGAAGAGGCAGGAGAACTGCAAGCAACACAAAAGGGAAGAGTGAGCAGGAGGGGAAAGTACAGGCTCCGCTCTTCCCAAGGTGGGGGTTAGCATTTCCAGAAACATCTGTTGGGCTGGGGGTAGGATGCTGACCAAGAGGCCCCAGCAAGTGTGGCATTCTTCAGCATGCCTCCCCTGGACTCCAGGAACACTAGATTTTGGCAGTCTTGAAGGTGGCAGATGGGAAATGAATAAACTCTAATAACCAATCTCTTCATAATGATGCCGATGACTCAGTTATTCCTGAGAAGAACTGAGGTGCCACTAACTAGGGCTGATCCTGTTCTAGTCCTCACCCCAGGAGCCCCCAGCACAGCTAAGTACTCACCATGCCAGCCACAGAG
Organism: Rhizomys pruinosus; assembly: GCA_009823505.1. NCBI lineage: Eukaryota > Metazoa > Chordata > Mammalia > Rodentia > Spalacidae > Rhizomys > Rhizomys pruinosus. The sequence goes on along the minus strand of VZQC01006228.1, from coordinate 5,028,813 downwards.
CCACATGAAAGACAAGAGAGAAATTGCTAACATCCCATGACTCCGTGCCAGCTCTTAACATCCCCCAAGCTCTTTCCCAAGAGCTCTCCCAGCTGTACAGCTTGGGGTCCAGTTCCCTCTCTCACTAGGGACTGGGGCTCTGCATCTCAAATTCACCCCTTACCCCCAAGAGCCAAAATGGCCACTTCATCAGACATCACTCACAAGGCCATCCCCTCCCTTACCAAGCCCAGCCACCTTCAAAGGTCACGTGTTTCTAAGACCAAAGGGCATAGTCCACTAAGGTGAATGTTTGAGGATGTTTTTAATCACTTAGAGGGACAGGGAAAGGTACCACTGTGACAACTTCTCTTCCTCCCTTACAGCCCTCCACAGAACTCAATAAGGTCCTGGCCAAAGCTGACTCATCAAAACTGTGGTTCACAAGGGAGACCTTAGTCCAGTTAAAGGCCGAAAACACAGAGGCAGAAGGTTTGCATGGGGCAGCCTTACCCTGCTCCTTTAACAGTGTCCCTGGGCTTGGGAAGTCCTTCTAAGCATCTATGGCACAACCCTCCCTACCCAGGAGATACAGGCATTGGGGGGGGGGGGTCCAGCTCAACTGCAGGAGAACCCCCACTAGAGGAAACAAGCTCTTCTTAGTTCCTGACAGAACTGGGACCAGACTTCAAGCACCCATTCCCAGGCCAGCACTGCCTTCTGAATACCATATCCCACTTCTAGGATGAGAAGAGCCCCCTGCCCTCCCTCACGGCACTCACATTTCCTCTTGCTCACCTGCCACCACCCTTCTAACCTCAGTCACAAAGTTTTGGTGGTGATAAGATAGACCAGGGCTATAATGGGAGGAGAGCCCATGACCCCCAAAATCCATGGCCACATAATGGAAGTCTGTAGCAGAGAGAGGAGGAAGAGAAGGGGTCTGCATAGGCATTTCTGCCCCTCTATTGACCTGCAGCCCACAGCCCCACCTTTCAGGAGAAGAGGGATGAGCCTGTCAAAGGAGTTGGCATTGTCCATCCAGCCATGCAGGCAGAGAACAGGGAGGTTCTTCTGAGAGCCCTGGGCTTTGAGAGCAATGTGACCCCAGGGCACTGCCACCTTCATCTCTGACAACAGACCTGTAAGGTAGAACCAGACATTCATTCCCTGCACTGGTATAAACATGAATCCAGCACTTCCTAGCTCCTATCTATGGGTCCACCATTCGGCATGGGCATTAGCACTACTAACCTATGTCCTGGCCCTGGACAGACTGACAGTCACTCTGAAGAAGGAAAGTTAACTGGGTTCCCTGGATGAGGGAGATCTGAGCAGGCTGCAGGATGTATCCCATTAGGGCAGGTATTAGGGCAGAACTTGAAAGAGTACATTCAGGGCTGGCTGGCCTGAACCATGCCACTTGTTGGCTATATAACTTTGGACAAGTTCCTAAAACCTCTCAAGCCTGTTTCCTTTTGGGTAAAACTGGAGTAAATAGAATACAGTTCCCCTTAACTGTTGGGGTCATACCCCAAGAATCTCAGGGAATGCCTGAAAATTCAAGCAGTACAGAACATACAGAATCCCTACAATATATGCCATCTATACCTTTCTTGATACACAGCTATGATAAAATTTAATTTATGAATTAGGCATAGTAGGAGACTAACAAGTATTAAGAAGTAGAATTATATCAATATACTATAGTAGACTGGTTGTGGTACACTACTGTCATCCTATAACTCAGGAGGAAGAAGTAGGAGGCTCAGGAATTCAAGATCAGCAAGTTAGAGGCCAACCTGGGATACATGAGACCACAAACAAACAAAACAAATATACTGTGACAAAAATGTCTGCAGTGATCTGTTTCCTAAAATATCTAGTGAGAGCCAGGTATGGCGATGCACACCTGGAATCCTGGCACTGAGAAGGCAGAGGCAGGAGAATTGCAGAAAGTTCAGGTTAGGCTGGTGTACAGATGGAGTTCTAGGCCAGCTAAAGCTACATACAAACAACAACAACAATAAAGCATGAGAGATCACAGAGGTTTGAGTAAGATTGCCAGAGATTTTTTGACACTACTCAGAATAGTATGTAGCTTAAAACTGGAATTTGCATAAATATTTTGGACCCTCAGAAACAGAACTCTTGGAAATCCAAACTGGACGGACAGCCAACATTTTCCAAGTCTTCTGAGTGATTATGCAGCATTTAACACACATCAGCTCCCACACCCTGCCTTTCAGTTCAGGGGGCATAGGGAGGTGCAGAATGTGTCCCGGCTCACCCTGGGAACAGTGGAAAGAAGATTTAAGGGGGACAAGCAAGACTCTGCGACCCTAGGAGGGGGGCTCGACTCAGGTTGCAATGTCAACCAGAGCTAACCTTCACGCTGCACACTCTATGAAACTCTAATAGGCATGCACACACTCCTCTAATCTAGGGGCTATTACGACTCTGGGCGGCTATACATCGCAGTCTCTGGAGCCCACCCTCTGGCCAGTCTGGCTGTGCAGGACCCCGGGACAGAAAGCTGAGACACCTAGGAGAGAGGTATGGTGAGTGTCCCATCCACAGGAAGCAAGTGGGTAGGCACTGGGAGCTCGTGCTGGCCCTCCCCATCCTGTCCCATTCAGGTCTAAAGGGCCCTGGGGGCATTTTCACCCATTGCTCTGGTCTGTGTGGCAGTCACTCCACGAAGAGGAGACCCAGGAACTAGAAGATCTCAAAAGCTCAGTTCCTGAGACTCAAGTTATGCCCCTTGACCTTCCTTCAGGCCCCGCCCCTCAATGCCTGCAAGCCCGGCAGGCACTGCCCCGCCTCGCCTCCCCCCCTCCACACCCGGCTCCCTGCTTCCCAGGACTTCCGGGCTGCAGGCTGGAGTCCCTAGCACTTGGGAGTGCTGCTGAGAGACTGGGCAAGTCTCTGGGGGCTATCATACCAAGGAAAGCACCCCTCAGGTCCTCCGCAGTGCCTGGCACAAAACAGCTTTCGTCATAGTTTGCATATGGTGAATGAACAGGTGAGAGTATGAATTGAAGGGTGTGAAGGATTCTAAACGGGGTTTAGGGGGATGTGATTCCCCCAGGCTCACTGTCCAGTGGGGGAAACACAGACCTGAGCACTGAGGAAGAAGATCAATACTCTGAGGACAGAAAACAGGCTGGATCAGGTAAGTGGAGGCTGAAAAGAGCCTCAATGCAGAGGCCCCAATGTTGAGGCTGAAAAGCATAGGCCAGGGTGGATGAGCCTGGAGAATGGATAGCACCAGGTTGTGACTGGTCTTGAGTTTGGATCTTACCAAGTGAGTGGTGGGGCTCTGGGGATGTTAAGAGTTGGCTGGAGAGATGGCCTAGCGGTTAAGAGCGCCGACTGCTCTTGCAGAGGACCCGGGTTCGATCCCCAGCACCCACATGGCGGCCGAGAACCGTCTGAAACTCCAATTCCAGGAGAACTCCAGTTCCAGGGGAATCGGACACCCTCTTCTGACCTCCGCGGCATTGCACGACACGGGTGCACAAACTTGCATGCAGGCAGTACATTGATACACATACAGAAATAAATAAAATTAATTAAAAAAATTAAAAAAAAAAAGAGTTGGGGATGATGGGGCTGGGTGTGGTGGAGCACGCCTTTAATCCTAGCACTTGGGAGGCAGAGGCAGGGGGATCTTTGTGAGCTCAAGGCCAGTCTGGTCTACATAGTGAGTTCCAGGGCAGCCGGAGCTACAGGGAGACCCTGTCTCAAAAAGAGTTGGGGATGATGAAAGCCTTTGGACTCGAAGTGTAAATGAGGATAACCTTGAACTTCACCTGCATCCACCTCCTGAATACTGAGATTACAGACGTGTTTCACCACACCTGGTTTATGCAGTGCTGGGTATCAAACCCCAAGGCTTCATGCACGCTAGGCAAGCACTCTACTGAACTAACTGAACTAACATTCCAAGCACAAGCAGTGATATCCATTGGTTGAAGAAATGCTTTACTCCCCATGGACATGAGTCTTTACTGCATTATCCAAGGGCCGCAGATCCTTAGGTGAGAGGGGCATTTGGAATATGATGCCAGCCAGGCAGGTTGATATCTTCTCCATTCTTCCCTGAGGACACATTGCTACAGATGATGACATACCTAGACTTGGGCAACAGTCTCCACCCTGACTTCTGGGGCCCTCAGTACCTTTAACTTCAAACTCCTTGGTCCAATCAGCCCCTTCAACAGACATTGCCCCCAATGGCTTGTCTATCTCTCAGGCTTGTGGCATCAGTCACTCCCTCCACCCAGCTTTATCCTTATACTCACAAACCTCTCATTATCCCATCTCTCCTGCCTCTCCCCTTTCCATTCCTGTGAACCCCCTGGGCTGGTTGCTTATGATCCCAGAAGATGGTTCATTTCCTACCCACTGTCCACCCCATCCCCACCTATTATCCCACTATCACAAGCTCCAGCTGATTTTACATCTCTGCATGGGAATCAGGATGCTTTTTATTGCTAGCTGGAGGGAGGTATAACTCCTGCCAGTGTTAGATGGAATTAGGGATCCTTCTCCCTCCTTTATACTGTCCATATTTGGCTGCAGGAATCCTGGGCTGCCCATTCTCTGCACCTGACTCCTGAGTTCATATTTATGAGCCCTTCCTTCCACCCACAACACTGTTCCCTCAGGTCTTCTTTCAAGGCTTGGTTCAGAAGTCACCTGTCCCAGAAGCCCCTTTCGGTCCTCCAGGTGGAACTTGTCCCCTTGTCTTTCTTCTTAAGTGCTGCTGCCTGCTACTCACCCCCACCTGGATCTGGCTGTTTCTCTGAATGCAGGTCAGCTCCTTTTAAATGGGATAAGGTCCTTTTAAAACTGTTTTTCCCATAGAGTTTCCAAGCGGGCTTTGCACACACAGGAGGAACTCAATCAATGACTATTGAATTGGCCGAGAACTGCTGAGGGCAGGTTGCTCCAGGCTCTCCCTAGGGATTCACTCAAGAAGCAGCAGTCGGGGAGGGGAATTCCTGAGTAATTTTTAAGGTCTATGTTCTTACCCCTCTTATACTTTCTCAGATTAAAATAGTAGCTACATCCAGAGAGGTGGAAGGGATTAATAAGAGCTCACATCTCCCCAGCTGTGAGAGACAGAAGTTTTCCCCAGGAGTTCCCTCCTTCATCAGCAACAGGAAGCCCCCAGCTAAGTCTGTGAAATCAAAACCACCCTTGACACTAAACACAGCATGGGATCCTGGATTAGATCCTGAAACAGAAAAAGAACATTGGTGGAAAAACTGGGGGACTCTAAATAAAGCTTGAAGTGTAGTTAACAGCAATAGACCAGTGTTTATTTCTAGCTTTACACCATGGTTTGAAAGATGCTGATGGTGCAGGAAATTAGATGGTGGATATAAAGGAAATTCTGGACTTTTCATTGCAGTTTTTCTGTAAAACTATATCAAAATGTAAGGGTATTTTGTTTGTTCCTTTGTTTTGTTTTGGTCTTTTTTTTTTTTTTTGGTCTTTTTTGGGGGGGTCTTTTTTTTTATAATTATTTTATTATTTCTGTATGTGTATCAATGTACGGTCTGCATGCAAGTTTGTGCACCCGTGTCGTGCATGTCCGCGGAGGTCAGAAGAGGGTGTCGGATTCCCTGGAACTGGAGTTCTCCTGGAATTGGAGTTTCAGACGTTCTCGGCCGCCATGTGGGTGCGGGGGATCGAACCCGGGTCCCTCGCAAGAGCAGTCGGCGCTCTTAACCGCTAGGCCATCTCTCCAGCCCTTTTTTGGTCTTTTTGAGACAGGGTCTCCCTGTAGCCCCAGCTGGCCTGGAACTTGCTCTGTAGACTAGGCTGGCTTTGAACTCACAAAGATCCGCCTGCCTCTGCCTCCCAAGTGCTAGGATTGAAGGCGTGCGGCACCATGCCCCACTGTTTTGGTCTTTTTAAGACAGGTTCTCCCTGAACCTCCAGCTGGCCTAGTACTCCCTATGTAAACCAGAATGGCCTTGAACTCACAGAGATCTGCCAGCCTCTGCTGTGGTGCACTACCTTGTCAGGCTATTTTTGCAACAACAAAAACAAATCAGATAAATGCCTGCTGTAGTGGTTCATGTGTGTAATCCCAGTAGTCAAGAGACTAAGCCAGCAAGATCTCAAGTTCAAGGCCAGCCTGGGCTACAAAGCAAGAACCTATATTAAAATAAAGATACAAAATTTAACCAGATATAGTGGTGCATGCCTGTGGTCCTAGCACTAGGGAGGCAGAGGCAGCCCCCAAATAAATACCCCCCTTACGCCAGTAATTGAACAAAAATAATAGGTTTTAAAAAGAAGTCTCGCTGGGCGTGGTGGCGCACGCCTTTAATCCTAGCACTTGGGAGGCAGAAGCAGGCGGATCTTTGTGAGTTTCAAGGCCAGCCTGGTCTACAGAGCGAGTTCCAGGACCCTGGTGGGTCGACAGGGAAACCTGTCCGAAAATACCAAAAAAAAAAAAAAAAAAAAAAGAAGTCTCATGTCCCACTTATTGAACTGACATAAATTCAAAAGATGGGTGTCCTCCTCTATCTCAAGGTCGTGGGAAGGAGGCAGACTTGTCCAGTGTAGGTGGGATGCAGAGCCAAAAGCCTGGTGAGATGGAACCATCTAGCAAAGTTAGCTTTTGATCTGGCTCTGTACCCCTTGGAGTTCATCCTGTGGTTACCCTTGCATGTGTTTTACATAAGGAGAAGAAAGAATTGGGACAGGAGAGATGGCTCAGCAATCAAGAGCTCTGGCTGCTCTTGCAGATCATCCAGTTCCTAGCATCTACATGGCAGCTAACAGCAGTCTGTAACTCCAATTCCAGGGGATCTGATGCCCTCTCCTGACCTCCTCAGGCACTGTACACCTTGAGTCCACTTGCATACATACAGGGAATACACTCATACGAATGAATGAATGAATGAATGAATGAATGAATGAATAAAATTTTTTTTTATGTGTATGAATGTACTGTCTGCATGTAGGTTGGTGCACCCCTGTCATGCAATGCTCCACAGGTCAGAAGAGGGTGTCGGATTTCCTCTGAAACTGGAGGCAAAGACAGTTCTTGGAACACCATGTGGGTGCTGGGAATCAAACCCAGGTCCTCTGCAAGAGCAGTCAGTGCTCTTACCCACTGAGCCATCTCTCCAGCCCCGCAAAGTTAGCTTTTGATCTGGCTCTGTACCCATGGGAGTTCATCCTATGGTTACCCTTGCATGTGTTTTACATAAAGAAGAAGAAAGAATTGGGACAGGAGAGATGGCTCAGCGGTCAAGAGCACTGGCTGCTCTTGTAGAGGTCTAGGTTCGGTTCCCAGCACCTACATGGCAGCTACAGACAACTGTCTGTAACTCCAATTCCAGGGGATCTGATGCCCTCTCCTGACCTCCTCAGGCACTGTACACCTTGAGTGCACTTGCATACATACAGGGAATATACTCATAGGAACGAACAAATGAATGAATAGATAAAATTTATTTTTTTATGTGTATGAATGTACTGTCTGCATGTAGGTTGGTGCGCCCCTGTCATGCAATGCTTCGGAGGTCAGAAGAGGGTGTTGGATTCCCCTGGGACTGGAGTCAAAGATGGTTCTTATCTGCCACGTGGGTGCTGGGAATCAAACCCAGGTCCTCTGCAAGAGCAGTAAGTGCTCTTACCCACTGAGCCATCTCTCCAGCCCCATAAAATTTATTTTAAAAGAAGAAAGGAGCTTTGGTTCTTCCTGGCCAAGTAGGGAACATGACCTGATCTCCCTGCTTCCCTCCCAAGTGCTAGGGTTACACTTCTGTGCCACTGTACCTGCCTCCAAACTTCTTCCTTCTTTTGAAGCCAGAAAAGTGGGACATTGGACTTGGATGAGCATTAAAAAAACTGAAGCCCATTTAGCAACAAGGTGATCAGAAGGTCTGCCCTGCCTAGGACATCCAATTGTGTGAAACTAACTCTAACCCTGCTTCTCCACAGCCTCAAGTCTCTGAATAAAATGGGTTGACCTAAAAAATAAAAACTTGCAAAATACTGAGAAATTAATAGTATAACTGAAAAATTTCCTCTGACCACAACACATGTGAGATGACTCAGTGGTTAAAAGCATTTACTGCTCTTCTGAGGACCATGGTTCAGTTCCCAACACCCACATGGTGGCTAACAACTGTGCATAACTCCAGTTCCAGGGGATGTGACACCCTCTTCTGACCTCTGCGGGCATTGCACAGCATGGGTGCACTTAGATGCAGGCAATATACTCATACACATAAAATTAAAAAATAAAATATCTTTAATAAAAATTTTTATTTTATGTGTATTAGTATTTTGTTCCCATGTATATAAATGTGCCATGTGTATGCAGTGCCCGTAGAGGTAAGAAAAGGGCATTGGATCACCTGGAACTGGAGTTTGAGACTGTTGTTAGCTGCCATGTGGGTGCCAGGAATCAAATCCAGGTTCCTTGCAAGAGCAGGAAATGCTCTTAGCTGCTGAGCCATCTCTCCAGCCCCTTGAACTTCCTGAAGATTTTTTTGTATGTGTATGTGTATGTGTATGTTTATGTGTATGTGCGTATACCTGTGTGAGTACCACATGTATGTAGGAACCTGCAAAGGCCAGAAGAAAGTAACCCATCCCCTGGAACTGGAGTTGCAGGGGCAGTGAGCTGCCTGACGTGGTTGTTGGGAACTGAACCCTGGTCCTGTACAAGAGCAGTAAGTAATTTTAACCACTCAGCCATTCCTCCAGCCGCTCTGTTGTGGTACTTAAAATTAGTTGTTTTTTCTTCATAAATTGGCTTAATCCTTTATCATTCTTTTTTAGAAAAAGGTTTCTTAACATTTTTAATGCCTTTCTCCATTTTTGTTTCTTAGACTCAGGGACTCATGAATGCTAGACAAATGCTCTATCCTGAGCTATGTCCTCAGCCCATGATTTTAATTTTTTTTAATTTATTTTATTTTATTATTATTTTTTTCTTTTTGGTATTTTCGAGACAGTGTTTCTCTGTAGCCCCAGCTGTCCTGGAACTCGCTCTGTAGACCAGGCTCGCTTGATCCGCCTGCCTCTGCCTCCTGAGTGCTAGAATTAAATATTTTATTTTTTTTTTATCTGTATGAATGTACTGTCTGCATGTAGGTTTGTGCACTCATGTTGTGCAGTGCCTCGGAGGTCAGAAGAGGGTGTTGGGTTTCCCTGGAACTGGAGTTAAAGAAGGTCCTTAGCCACCATGTGGATGCTGGGAATCAAACCCGGGTCCTCTGCAAGAGCAGTTGGTGCTCTTAACCACTGAGCCATCTCTCCAGCCCCCAGCCCATGATTTTAAAACATCTTCTTTTATTTTATTTATTTATTTATTTTTATGTGTATGAATGTACTGTCTGCACGTAGGTTTGTGCACCTGTGTCGTGCAATGCTGCAGAAGTCAGAAGAGTGTGTTGGATTCCCCTGGAACTGGAGTTCTCCTGGAATTGGAGTTAGAGACAATTCTCAGCCACCATGTGGGTGATGGGGATTGAACCCGGGTCCTCTGCAAGAGCGGTCGGCACTCTTAACAGCTGGGCCATCTCTCCAGCCCCCAGCCCATGATTTTAAAACATCTTCTTTACAATAGTTTATTTTGCATTTAGTGGGTGGGACATGTACTTGTTCATGTGTAGAGGTCACAGAACAAAGTGCAGGAATTGGTTCTCTCCTTCCATCCTGTGGGTTCCAGGAACTGAACTCAAGTTCTCAGGCTTGGCCTTCTGGGCTATCTTGCCAGCCCAGCCCATGATTTTTCAGAACTGTTTGAATTAGACAGATGCATTCTTTCTCCGTGGCATAAATTGCATTTTCCCCACATGGGGATGAATTTAAGTCATCTTCAGAAAGGCACTTGTCATTGTGTTCTGAGGGACAAGGTTTTGTGTCCCTAGAACTGTAATCACTCATAAATGTAGCTTGGAAAAGTCCTTGTTAAATGAGCTAACAAATGAAAGGGTAAATGATACATGAAAACCCAATTACCCTAAAAATTTTTTTAATTATTTTTATTTTATGTGTGTATGTGTACATTGCCTGCCTGTATTTAAGTGTACCCATGTGGTGTAATGCCCATGGAGGTCAGAAGAGGACATCAGATTCCCCTAGAACTAGAGTTACAGACCATTGTTACCTACCATGTGAGTGCTAGGGATTGAACCTGGGTCCTCTGCAAGAGCAGCCAGTGCTCTTTTTTTTTTTTTTTTTTTTAATTTTTTTATTTATTTCTGTATGTGTATGAATGTACTGTCTGCATGCAGGTCTGTGCACCCGTGTCGCGCAATGCCGCGGAGCTCAGAAGAGGGCGTCGGATTCCCCTGGAACTGGAGTTCTCCTGGAATTGGAGTTTCAGACGGTTCTCGGCCGCCATGTGGGTGCTGGGGATCGAACCCGGGTCCTCTGCAAGAGCGGTCGGCGCTCCCAACCGCTAGGCCATCTCTCCAGTCCCTAGCCAGTGCTCTTAATGGCTGAACTATCCCTCCAGACTTCAAAAACTTTTCTTGGAGCATCCATGAAAAGATGTCTTGTGTGTTTGCGGGCATCTGGGCCCAGGCTCTTGGCGGACTGTTGACAATATAGCTACTGACTGTAGGGAAGTAGCTGGAATCTCATTTTCAATCCTCAGTGGGTCTTAGTTTTGCATGAAGAAAACTGATAGGTGACTATGCTATGTAACTGTTCGCCTGTTCTGAGGGACCCTGAGAATTGAATTGAAGTCAGGTCATTGGACATGGTAGCAAGCATCTTTATCTGCTGATCCACCTGACCAGCCTATCACTTTCCTTAAGAAAAATACTTTATGGAGTCGGGCATGGTGGTGCATACCTTTAACCCCAGCACTCGGAAGGTAGAGGTGGGTGGATCTCTGTGAGTTCAAGGTCAGCCTGGTCTACAGACAGACTCCAGGACTAGATTTAGAAAGTAAGGAAGGATAAAATCGGCTTGTAACGAAAAGTGAGCACTTCCCCTCAAGAAATACCATAAAAATTAAAACAACCCCAACACACCTATATCTATATATCTATAATATATAAATATCTCTATCTACTTTATGGGGCTGGAGAGATGGCTCAGCGGTTAAGAGCATGGACTGCTCTTGCAGAGGACCCAGGTTCAATTCCCAGCACCACATGGCTGCTAAGAACGGTCTTTGACTCCAGTTCCGGGGAATCCGATGCCCTCTTCTGACCTCTGCAGCATCGCATGAAATGGGTGCACCAACCTACATGCAGACAGTACACTCATACATATAAAAAATAATAAAAAAAATTTTTTTTAATTTTTTAAATACTTTATTTTAGCGGGGTGTGGTGGTGCACCCCTTTAATCCCAGCACTCAGGAGGCAGAGGAAGGCAGATCTCTGTGAATTTAAGGCCAGCCTGGTCTACATAGTGAGTTCCAGGACAGCTGGAGCTACAGGGAGACCAAGTCTCAAAAGAACCAAAGAGACCAAATAAGTTTTTATTTATTTTTATTTTATGTGTATGAGTGTATTAAGTATACCCACATTGTGTAATGCCTGTGGAGATCAGAAGAGGATGTTAGATTCCCTGGAACTGGAGTTGTACACAGCTATTAGGTGCCATTTGGGTGCTGGGAACTGAACCTGGGTCTTCTGCAAAAGCAACCATTGCTCTTAACTGCTGAGCCATCTATTCAGCCCCTAACTTCTTTTTTCAATGCAGTCTGGGACCCCAACCCAGAGCATGATGCTGTCCACATTCAGGGTGGCTCTTATCACATTCAATTAATTGAATCTAGAAAATTCCTCACAGAAACACCCAGGGGTATGTTTTTCATGGTAATTCTAAGTTGAGTCAAGTTGACAATAATGGTAGCATCAAACTTCCCCCTCTTATGGGCTTGATACTTACATCACTCTGTCATAACAATCCACCCTAATCCCTACATCTCACTTTCATCTCATAAACAAAATGTATACAGTCCATGTCTAAACCTCCCCATTGTCTTTCACAATTCTAACACTGATCAAAAATGTATCCAAGTGTGGTGGTGCACACCTTTAATCCCAGCCTTTGGGAGGCGAAAGCAGGTGGATCTCTGTGAGATTGAGGCCAGCCTGGTCTACATAGGAAGTTCCAGACCAGTTGGGGCACAGGAGACCTTGTCACTAAAAGACCAAAAAATTAAAAAAAAAAAAAAAATTAAAGATAAATTGTAAAGTCTGTTCTGAGATTCAAGGCTATTCTTTAACCATGAGCTTCTATAAAATGAAAGACAAATTATAATGTTCTAATACAAAATGGCATAGAATCAATATTCCCTCTCCAAAAGGAAACAGCAGGTGATAGCAGCCCATCAGTGATGTCAAAAGGCCCATCCCACTGTGAGTGGTGCCACCCCAGGGAGCTTGTTCTGTATTGCATAAGAAAGCAGGCTGAGCATGAGCCAGGGGAGCAAGCCAGTAAGCAGCGTTCCTCCATGGCCTGTGTTTCAGCTCCTGCCTACAGGTTCCTGCCCTGGTTTCTTACCTTGGGCTCCCTAAGTGATAGACTGTGACTCAGGAGATGTAAGATGAATAAACCCTTTCCTCCCCAACTTGGTCTTGGTCAGAGTGTTTTGTCGCAGAAGTTGAAGACAAAGTAGAACATCTACCTATTAAATTAGTTCATTACTCCTGGAGTCAGACTCACGTTCTTAGGACAAGGGCAGAATGGAAGCAGAATGGCCTCTAGCCTAGTTATCCATGGAGTCTTAGCCCTCATCCCTACTCCTCAAACCTCATGAACTGGACCACCACTGTTGGTGTTACCCTCTAGATTCTGGTCTTTCAAACTCTCACTAGACTGGCTTGTTAAACTCTGATTATAGCACTCTGGGTCTTTTATAGTCCTAAATTCCAAACTCTTCCGCATCCTGCAAATCAGTTCCAAAACCTAAGAGCCACGTGGTCAGGTGTATTACAACTATAGTCCCACTTCTCAGTCCCAATTTTCTATATTAGTTATTTTCTTCATTGCTATGACAAACAGACATCAAAGGCAATTCAAGGAAGGGTTGGTTTGCACTCCTATTTAGAGGATATGACCCATAATGGCCGGGAATTCAGTGACAGGAATGTAGGGCAACTGGGCACATTGCATCCATAGTCAGGAGTCAGAGATAGGTGAAAAATGGTGCTCAGTTGGCTTTTTGCTATTTTGGATTCTCCTGGAACTAGGGTTATAGATGGTTGTTAGCCACCATGTGGGTGCTGGGAATCAAACCCAGGTCCTCAGCAACACTAGCCAGTGCTCTTAACCACTGAGCCATCTTCCAGCCCCCCCCCTTATTTTTTGGTCTTTTTTGAGACAGGGTTTCCCTTTTAGTCCCAGCTGTCCTGGAACTCTATATGTAGACCAGGCTGGCCTTGAACTCACAGAGATCCGCCTCCTGCCTCCCAAGTGCTAGGATTAAAGGCATGCACCACCATGCCCAGCCGCCCCCTATGTCTTTAATTTTTATTTATGTGTATATGTGTACCTCTGTGAGTGTATGTATATGTGGATGCCTGTGGAGGTCAGAAGACAGCATCAGATTCCCCTAGAGTTGGAGTTACAGGGATTTGTGAACCACCCAACATGCGTGCTGGGAACTGAACTAGAGTTGTCTGCAGTACATGCTCTTAACTGCTGAGCCATCTGTCCAGCTTGGGTTCTTTTTGATCATGATAGGGCTAAGGGCCATTGCTGGGGGAGTTCTCACCACAGCTCTACGCTCAGCACTGTTGGCCTATGTTCTTGAGGATGTCTATCAATTTTCCAGTTCCTAAGATGGAGGTGGGTGCTCTTCCACATGGAGTAGGCTGGGTTAACAAATAAGCCCTGGTCATTGTGGCCCCTGGCTCACTGCACCCATTTCTATTCTAGGGAAGGACTCCAGAGGTTCCCAGGACTGTCTACCCCTCCCCACATAGAAAGCCAAAGTCCTACCTACCTCACAAGGGCCTGCAGGATCCACCAGGTTCTTGCTTCCACCTCAAGCCCTCCTCCAGCTTCTACATTCCAGTCCTTTCCTGCAGTCCTTGCTGAAATGCTACCATTACAGACCAGTCTTCTGACCTTGTGAGATTAGCATCTGGTCACCCTTAGCTGCCACATTCAGTGTTCCCGTCCCAGTTTTCTGGGCATCTAAGGGACTTAGCACCTCCTGGTTACTGTTTGTTCATTGTGTTTCTTTTGAATGTCAGCTCTCTCAGGGCAGGGCCTGTGTTTTTATTACAGTTGTACCTCCAGCCTGAAATCAGGTCTGGTGTAAGCAGGTGCTCAGTAAATATTTGTTGAATGAATAAACGTATGAATTTTCTGAACATGTTATACCTCTTCACACTCCCATGCCTCAGCAGATGGCATTTCTTCAGTCTGGAAGCTAAAATGCCTTTTGGATGTTACCTTTGGATTGCAGTAGTTACCTGGGGATGTGGATGCCTAACTCACAGAATTCCTCTCTGGGGAAGGGGAGAGAACCTGCCCCCTCCCATCTGTATAGTCACAAAGATGGGCCCTGAGTAGTCACACTTAAATTCTGTGACTCTGTCCCTAGGCCACTCTAGTCATTAGGGTAGACCATCTCATCCCTACATGGGTCAAGGTCTCTGTCTAGGAATTAAGAGTAAAGTTTTAGGGCTGGAGAGATGGCCTAGTGGTTAAGAGCGCCGACCGCTCTTGCAGAGGACCCGGGTTCGATCCCCAGCATCCACATGGTGGCCAAGAACCGTCTGAAACTCCAATTCCAGGAGAACTCCAGTTCCAGGGGAATCCGACATCCTCTTCTGACCTCCGCGGCATTGCACGACACAGGTGCACAGACTTGCATGCAGACAGTGCATTCATACACATACAGAAATAAATAAAATTAATAAAAAAAATTTAAAAAAAAGAGTAAAGTTTTATATTCCAACCTNAAAAAAAAAAAAAAATATTTTTATTTTTTTTTATTTATGTGTATGAATGTACTGTCTGCATGTAGGTCTGTGCACCTGTGTCATGCAATGACGCGGAGGTCAGAAGAGGATGTCGGATTTCCCTGGAACTGGAGTTAAAGATGGTTCTCAGCCGCCATGTGGGTGCTAGGGATCGAACCCGGGTCCTCTGCAAGAGCAGTCGGTGCTCTTAACCGCTATGCCATCTCTCCAGCCCCAAAAGATACTGTTTTTAACATGGTCAAATACATGTGACTAAGCCCAGATTAAAAAAAAATGTATCCAGCTCAACAGTTCAGTCATATAGTTTTGTACAGAACATTCCATAGATCCACAGAAAATACATGAGCACAAAAGTAAAAAAAATATTTAAAAAGAATCTCTAAGCAGCATTTTCTTTCAGCAAAACAACATAGATTTTGAACTGATGAAATATCTACAAGTGCTGTTTTTTTACAAAAATATATATATTCTTACTAGACAGTGTCCTTAACAATGACCTGTAATTCTTTCTCTTCAATTTGAATGACTTATAAGCTAAATCTTACAACCACAAAAATGTTTTTATTTATATTAAGATGTTAGCACTTTTGACAAAAAGCTTAAAGTATTTCATATTTCAAAGTAAAATTAGCAACATAACTTTACAATATATCTGTGCTAGCTTTGTTTACCATGAGGCCTAGTCTAAGAACCTATCACTGTTGTGTTTCCAGAAGCAGGAAAGTGAAGGAACTTTGGTATTCCCCCGACAAGATCTTGTCCTAGACCACAGCTTCCTAAGGACACTTGGGCCCTCACCCCCACTCTGAAAATGACAGCAAAAGAAAGCTGACCCCCAGTGTCAGTGGCCCCATGTGACGTGTATGGATAAACACATTAACCTATTGACTAGCTATGCTACCCAGAAATGGTTACTCATTTGTACATCAGTTTCTTATTCCAGGAAGTGCTACAAGATGGAGAAAGTAGGCCCAGAATTTAACATATATGCTTCATTTGGTTCTAGATTCAAACCATTACAATTAAAAAGCATTTCTGAAAAATCAGTCTCAGTTTTAAATAACAGAAAAAGGGGCCTGGCACATTTAAATGCATGATAATCGACACAAAACAAATTATTTAAGTTTAATCTTGGAAATCCCCAAGCATTCTAATTATACTTACAGGTACAAGGACAGCAAGTAAATACACTGTTTGAAAATTATATTATGGGACAATAGTCACTTTTAAATGACTAGAACAACACTTGTTTAAAATAAAACCATGAAAGCCTTTTACTAAGTACTAATGAGCTTTCATTAGTGAAAACACTACTGAACTAAACAGATAGAGTGACTCCAGACAACTGGATAGATGTTCATCTATCTCACTGTAAATCCCACAGTATTAAATTGTCAGTGAAAACCCCAGTGCTGTGGCTCCCACAGGAATCATGGAGGAGTTGGGCCATCCCTGTCACCCTTTCCTTGCATTCTAGGGGAAGTTCAACTTTTCCTTCCACCTGTGTAAGAAGCCATTAGTAAATCCAAGGAAGACCACTTTCCACCATTTTCCACCAACTATTATACTGTCTAGTCAGTTCTGAGGTTACCACCACCCATGTTCTGTGGACATTTGGGATTATGGTTCCCATTTTTATTTGATTAGCCTTCAGTCAGATGGATCACTTTGAAGGAAAGCTTTGGTTGTTCGCATTATACCACTGAAATAAAGTGTTAGCAAAGTATGGTTCAGATTCATTAATGATATGACTAAGAGCTGTTCTCTTTCACAAGATGGATTTTATTGTAAATACTTTCTCAAAATCTTTTTAACTGGACATGGGGAGAGAAAGTTTCTCAGCTGATAGGAATTTCCCCACTGTTTACTTCTCTCACTTACAATGGTATTGCATACTCCAGGGGAATCCAAGACCCTCTTCTGACCTCCGTGGCGTTGCACGACACGGGTGCACAGACCTGCATGCAGACAGTACATTGATACACATACAGAAATAAATAAAAAAAAAAAATTAAAAAAAAAAAAACAAAATTTGAGGCTTTCTTTGTATCTGTTACCCAAACCATTAAAGCATTTTTATGGGGCTGGAGAGATGGCTCAGTGGTTAAGAGCACCGACTGCTCTTGCAGAGGACCTGGGTTGTTTTCCCAGCACCCACACGGAGGCTAAGAAAAAATAAGTAAATAAATAAATAAATAAATAAATAAATAAATAAAAAGTAAATAAAGCATCTTTATTTTCATCATCGTAGATCTAGTGCCTGGGGATCTGAGGGGAAAGTCCCTCTAGCCACAGAGCACTCAAACCCAGGATTAACACCCTCCCATCCAGTACTATGTGAAGTCCAATCCTGTCACTCTCCCAGTCCAAACAAACATGAAACAGACTCATCCATAAAATTACTCTAAGTCCAGTAAGTGAAAAGAGGACCAACTGAAGGCAGTTGCTTTTTAAAAAGGTCACTGTAAGTACTATGTAGTACTACATAAGTACTACATAGTACTACAGAGTACAATATTTATAGCAGGAAATCATATCTTTTTAAAAAGGTGACTATGGGCCGGAGAGATGGCCTAGTGGTTAAGAGTGCCGACAGCTCTTACAGAGGACCTGGGTTCGATCCCTAGTACCCACATGGTGGCCGAGAACCGTCTGAAACTCCCATTCCAGGAGAAGTCCAGTTCCAGGGGAATCCGACACCCTCTTCTGACCTCCGTGGCATTGCATGACACGGGTGCACAAACCTGCATGCAGACAGTACATTGATACACATACAGAAATAAATAAAAAATTAAATAAATAAATTAATTAAAAGGTCACTATAAGTACTACATAGTACAGTATTAATTTATAGCAGGAAATCATCTTGTAAATTGTATATAAAACATGTATGGTGCAATCATTTGTCAAACTTTTGTCTGTTACATTGTTTTTGGTTTTTTTGTCTTCTCAAGACAGGGTCTGTCTCCCTGTAGCTCCAGCTGTCCTGGAATTCACTCTGTAGACCAGGCTGGCCTTGAACTCACAAAGATTCTCCTGCCTCTGCCTCCCAAGTGCTAGGATTAAAGGCGTGGGCCACCATGCCCGGCTGTTACATTGTTTTTAGAGTGTTCATTCCTCTCATGCCTAAGAATATCACTAAAAATCTGCTAAGAACTCTATTTAGGTTTTATTTGCACAGGACTGAAATAGTTTGAGTTTTTTTGGAAGCTCTATTGAACATGCCTAAACATCTGTAAATATAAAATTTTTCTATTTATTAAAAATGAACATTTCAGGATGATTCTTTCCAAAGGTATTCCATGTTCTGTGTTGTTGGTGCGTGGATGTAATGTTTCTGCATCTTCCATCTCTTATGAACTTACTTTGTTTCATCTGTTTTGATTTTGAAGGATGGCTTTTTTTTCTTTTTTTTTTATTAATTTTATTTATTTATGTATGTGTATGAATGTACTGCCTGCATGCAAGTCTGTGCACCCGTGTCGTGAATGCTGCGGAGGTCAGAAGAGGGTCTCAGATTCCCCTGGAACTGGAGTTCTCCTGGAATTGGAGTTTCAGACGGTTCTCGGCCGCCATGTGGGTGCTGGGGATCGAACCTGGGTCCTCTGTAAGAGCAGTCGGTGCTCTTAACTGCTAGGCCATCTCTCCAGCCCCTTTTTTTTCTTCTTAATGTTCTAGATGACCAAAACACTTTATTGGTTTTTACCCTTTTGCCTAAAGCTTTGCTGTCTCACTTGATGTTTGTGAATTCACTGTATAATCTCCTCAGTGAAATGATCAATAGTCCTGGTGACAATCTATTGATTTAGAGGAAGGACCCTGAAAAAAACTATTGAAAACTAACCTTTGATATATTCTTAGCTATTGTTTTGCATCCTAGGCTTTATGGGAAGAACAGGTTGTGTTTATTTTTGTCTTTATTAAAAGACTATTAGCCACAAGTTACTCTGGTTATAGTAACTGATTTATCAACCCACTTTGATCTTTGAAAAATTAAATTTACATTCACAATTCAAAACAGTAAGCTGTCTTTCAAAAAGATTTTGAAGGATAAAAATACATGAAGGAAAAATTGGCCTGTGTAGGGAGAATTCCCTATACAACGCTTTTAGTTTCATTGCCTAAAAAGGTTTTCAAATTTGTGATCAAGATCTGTATATTATCCCAAACTTTATTAAAAATTGTTTTCTAATTGACTATACCATTTTTTAAATATATTTTTATTTTATTTTATTTATTTTTGTATGTGTATGAGTGTGCTGTCTGCATGTAGGCTTGTGCACCCGTGTCGTGCAATGCATAAAAATACATGAAGGAAAAATTGGCCTGTGTAGGGAGAATTCCCTATACAACGCTTTTAGTTTCATTGCCTAAAAAGGTTTTCAAATTTGTGATCAAGATCTGTATATTATCCCAAACTTTATTAAAAATTGTTTTCTAAATACCATTTTTTAAATATATTTTTATTTTATTTTATTTATTTTTGTATGTGTATGAGTGTACTGTCTGCATGTAGGCTTATGCACCCGTGTCGTGCAATGCCGCGGAGGTCAGAAGAGGGTCTCAGATTCCCCTGGAACTGAAGTTCTCCTGGAATTGGAGTTACAGACTGTTCTCAGCCGCCATGTGGGTGCTGGGATCGAACCCGGGTCCTCTATAAGAGCAGTCGGCGCTCTTAACCACTAGGCCATCTCTCCAGCCCAAACTACATTCATTCTTGATGGCTGAGGCAAGGCTCAGTGGTAGAGCATTATTTAGCAGCACAAGGCCCTACATTCCATCTCCAGCCACAAGTTATCCTGTGACCTCCACACCTGTAGTGTCACACGTGTGTGTGTGTGCACACACACACACATAACACCATACATGACGAGTGGCTTTTCTGCAAACTTCCACTTGAGATCTTTGCTATCTTGTCTTTGGGTGATATCAGTATTTCTCCATAAACCAGAATTAGCTTTAAATTTTTTCCTTTTCTCTCTCCTAGCAATGCTTTCTCATGACTTTGATTTCCCTGAGGCCTAGAAGCTTGCATGGCTCTATCTCTACCTGTAACTTCATTCTGAACTGCTTCCACGTGTGCCCAGCAGCTGTCTGAATACCCCTGTTCCCACATCCTTCTCATGCTTGACACATCCCATTCCACACAACTTAGCCACCCACAGGCCTGCTCACTTCTCAGGCTCTCCCTCTCAGTCAAGACCAACATTGTCCCCAAAGCACTTAGACCAAACAACTGAGTCCTCTTTTTCTTTTTCTTTTCCTGTTGATTTTATGTGTATGAGTGTGGAGGTCAGAAAATAACCTATGGGAGTCACTTTTCTCCCTCCACCATGTGAGATCTGGGGATCAAACTCAAGTCATGAGGCTTGGTGGAAAATGCCTTTACTCACTGAGCCCTCTTAGTAGGTTGGTGATCAATACCTGCCAAATCCACACTGCTGCCAATGCCGCTACCAGTCCATCAGAAAGCCCCATCTCTTATCTAGAACACTGCCATCAGGCCTCAAGCTGCCACTGGGCATATCTGTTTATCTCCTCAAATCCATTCTCAACGCAGCAGCCAGTAAAGCCTTGCTCCAAACTCTGCCCTGGCTCCTCCCTTCTGTGAATGCTGGCATCGCTCCAGCAGCTTTTGTCACCTCGGACTTACTACTAACCCCAGACCCTCTCTGACCTTGTCGTCTTCTAGCCACATGAGTCTTCTGGACAGGCCTGGAAGATTCTATCCCTGGCACCTTCACTGGACTCCCTGGGCCAGACATTGTTTCTTCCCAGGGGCCATATGTCAGGCTCCACCTCATCCTCTGAGCCTAAGTAAATGTCACCTCATCAGCCTGGCCCAACATTCTAGATCCCTCTACCTTTTTCCTCTTTCAGGATCACTTTTTACCATATTGATGGGCTGTGACCTATGATGGTTCAATTTAGGTGTTTCAAATTTATGATGGTGTGATGGTGAACCCATATGCCCATTCAGTTTTTCACTAGATTATACACAAAACTTAACACCTGATAAAGAAAACAAATAAACAAAAAACCAGGCCTAGTATTAAGGTACTTCACCCAGTGTCAGGCCAATGGAAGTGTTCTGTGCATGGTTAAAGATGAGGGGCTGAGGGGCTGGAGAGATGGCCTAGCGGTTAAGAGTGCCAACTGCTCTTGCAGAGACCCCCCCAGCACCCACATGGTGGCTGAGAATTGTCTTTAACATCAGTTCTGGGGGAATCCAACACCCTCTTCTGACCTCTGCAACATTGCTTGACACGGGTGCACAAACCTACATGCAGACAGTACATTCATACACATAAAAAATAAATAAAATTTAAAAAAAATGGCAGGCTGAGTGCTGCTGTTTAGTGGGCATCTCCAGTGCATTAAGCTGGTTTTATTACATTAAAATTTGGGGGGGCATGTGAATAAGTGTGCTATGACATGTGTGTGGAGGTCAGAGGAGTTGGTTAGTTGTCTCCTTGCACTACATGGGCCCTGGGGCGCAAACTTAGGTTGTCAGGCTTGGCAGCAAGTGCCTTTACTGGCTGAGCCATCTTGCTGGCTCTCTGGTGCATTTTAGATGTAGGGTATTTTCAACTTGGGACAGATTCATTAGGACATGTCTCCATTGTAATCTGAGGAGCACTGGACTACAAGAACACGTTTTCAGCATTCCTTTTTGTGTTTATTAAGACAGGATCAACCTGTAGCCTCAGCTGGTCTAGAACTAACTATGTAGATCAGGCTGGCCTCGAACTCACAGAGATGCACCTGCCTCTGCCTTCCAAGTACTGGGATCAAAAAGGTGTGCCAACATGCCCAGCAAGATAAGGCCTTATAGCCTAGGCTGGTTTCAAACTCTAAATATAGCTGAGAATGTCCTTGAACTCTAGTTTTAAAATATTTCATTATTTTTATTTTACATGTAGAAGTATATTGCCTGTATGCATATAAAGCACCTATGTTATGCAATAACCCAGAGATCAGAAGAGGGCATCAGATCCCCTAGAACTGGAGTTATAGATGGTTGTCAGCTATGTGGGTGCTTGTAATTGAACCTGGGTCCTCTGGAAGAGCAGCCAGTGCTCTTAACTGCTGAGCCATCTGTCCAGCTCTTAAGCAGTTATATTTTATTATGCTTTATTTAGTTCTGGCTTTTCACAGATTCAGAATGGCCTTCCCTCTAAAAGTCCTCAAATGCCCTGATTGCCTTCTCTGTGGCCACTGGGCTGGACTTATTCCTGACATAGCTGTTTTGCAGATCAATGGTCACAATGACTCTGCTGGTTCAGCAGTAGGTTCTTTTTTTTTTTATTTTATTTATTTTTGTATGTGTATGAGTGTACTGTCTGCATGTAGGTTTGTGCACCCATGTTGTGCAATGCCGCTGTGCTGGATAGCTTTAGTGTCAACTTGACACACCTGGGTTGAGGGAGCCTCAATTGGGGAATTGGCTCCATTGGACTGGCCTGTGGCCACATCTGTGGAGTATTGTCTTGATTGTTGGGCAATGTGGGAGGGCCCAGCCCACTATGGGTGATGCCACCCTGGGCAGGTTGTTGTGTACCATATAAGAAGACAGGCTGGGGGCTGGAGAGATGGCCTAGCAGTTAAGAGTGCTGACCGCTCTTACAGAGGACCCAGGTTCAATCCCCAGCACCCACATGGCGGCCGAGAACCATCTGAAACTCCAATTCTGGGAGAACTCCAGTTCCAGGGGAATCCAACACCATCTTCTGACCTCCACGGCATTGCACGACATGGGTGCACAAACCTGCATGCAGACAGTACATTCCTACACATAAATAAATAAATAAAAAAATTTTTTTAATTAAAAAAAAAAAAGAAGGCAGGCTGGGCATGAGCCAGAGGAGCAAGCCAGTGAACAGCATTCCTCCATGGTTTGTGCTTCAGCTCCTGCCTCCAGGGTCCTGCCCTGAGTTCTTGCCTTGGGCTCCCTAAGTGATGAACTGTTACCCAGGAGATGTAAGCTGAATAAACCCTTTCCTCCCCAAGTTGGTATTGGTTAGAGTGTTTTATCACAGCAATGGAAGACAAGACAGAACAGAAATTGGTACCAGAAGAGTAGGGTATTGCTGTGACAGACCTGACCTTGGTGTTTTGGGGAAAGTTTGTGGAGGCATTTGGAACTTTGGGCTGGGAAGATCATTGAATGCCTAAAGATCATTGCTGTAGAGCTTGGAGCAGTTTTGCTGAAGGAGTTGTAGAAGATGGAGGCCTGGCTTGTGAAGTTTCTAGTTTCAAAGGGGAGCAGAGATCATCAGGACTGTGTAATCTGTGGGTTCTGGTCAGCTGGGGCTGAAGAATCAGCTGTAAGTAACAAGAGACCAGAACCTGAAGTGAAATCTTTGTTGTACTGGGACAATTCATGCTGGTTAGCTGGGGCTGAAAATCAGGTGTAACAACAGAGACCAGCATCACTGTGGTGAAATCTTCTGGGAAAAATTTCTTCAGGGTCTGCACACAGAAGCTTGTGATCCAGAAGGGGCCTGAGCCTCCATATCAAGCCAGAAGCAGGACTTGGTAACGTGTAAGAGTCTCTATTGGTTCTGGTGTTGAATTTGAGGGGTCACAGAGAGCAGCCGAGGCTTGGCACTGTGAGAGGTCAGGAAAGACCATTGGTGGAGAGTGCACCTTGGTTGCTGTGAAGACCCCAGGATTGCAGGGGTCGTGGAGAGAAGCTGAGGCTTTGCACCAGGAGAGGTCAGAAGAGACCATTGGTGAAGGTGCTGCCTCAGTTTCAGTGATGACCCCATTTTTTGGAGATGCCTGGGACCGTGGGAGGACCACCAAGAGCAGCAGCAGGTGTGGAATGAGTCAGCCTGGGCCTGCGAGATGAGCTATTGTGTGCCACGGAGCAGAGTGAGAGGGGGAGCTGCTGAAACCCTTTGGAGCCCAAAAGATCATGAGTGAATCCCAGGAGTCCAGCCTTGAGCTACTTGCTGGACTTAGTTTTGTCTGGAGTGTACCTGATTCTTCCCTTTGAAATAAGACAGTACTTGTTTTGGATTTTACAGCAGCCCACAGTAAGAGACTTTTAATAGACTGTGAACTTTTAAGTGTTTGGACATTTTAAGGACTGTGGGGCTTTTAAGGTCATACTGTCTTGGTTGATTAATGTTAAATCATACTTTGGGGATAAGAACTGGAAAGGTGATGGTTTAATGGATGTGTTTTGTGTGTCAAGTGACAGGGGTCAACTGTGCTGGATAGCTTTAGTGGTCAACTTGACACACCTGGGTTGAGGGAGCCTCAATTGGGGATTGGCTCTATTAGACTGCCTGTGGCCACATCTGTGGATATTGTCATGATTGGTTGGGCAATGTGGGCGGGCCAAGCCCACTTATGGGTGGTGCCACCTGGGCAGGTTGTTGTGTACTGTATAAGAAGGCAGGCTGGCATGAGCCAGAGGAGCAAGCCAGTGAAACAGCATTCCTCCATGGTTTGTGCTTCAGTTCTGCCTCCAGGTTCCTGCCTGAGTTCCTGCTTGGCCTGTCTGATCTTATGTGCAGCCGTAAATGTGAGCTAAGAATGAATATCCTTCCTCCAAAGTTGTGTATCTGTCACAGTGTTTTGTCACAGCAATGGAAGACAAACCAGAACAGCCACAGAGATCATAAGAGGTTCTCGGATTCCCTGGAACTGGAAGTTTCTCTGGAATTGGAGTTACAGACAGTTTGCAATGCCATGGAGGTCAGAAGGGGGTCTCAGATTCCCCTGGAACTGGAGTTCTCCTGAAATTGGAGTTACAGACAGTTCTTAGCCGCCATGGGGGTGCTGGGGATTGAACCCAGGTCCTCTGTAAGAGCAGTCGGTGCTCTTAACCGCCAGGCCATCTCTCCAGCCCCAGCAGTAGGTTCTAAGCAAGTAAGTCAACCTGTCCTACTCTAAAGTCACTGCCACTGTACTCTTTAGCGCATTTTTTTTTAATTTCCTGGAGAATATTTTCTTTTTTGAACACAAGTCTTATGTAACCCAGGCTAGCCTTAAACTCATGTCCCCAAGGATAACCCTGCACTCTGGATCCTCCTGGCTTTACCTCCCACATGCCACTGTGCCTGACTGCTCAGAAGGAATTAAAGTTTTAAATATTAATTATTATTATTACTATTATTTTTTCACATAAATTTATTTTTATCTTTTTAACAAATCTAGACCCGTGTCCCCCCCATTCGCCCCACCCCACCAGAGCTCATGCATTCTGCAAAATATGCTTTTCAATCTTTTTCTCAGTCCTTTCCAATATTCTCCATGTAGGAAGTTGATTGTTTTGAGCAGAATTCATCTGTTCAGTCAGTTTTTTGATTCAGTCCTTTCTGTTGTTGTTGGTGGCGGTGTTGTTTCCAATACATCACTACCCAACTGCTTTGGACAAAAGCTCAGGGGCCATACACAAGAAATACTTACAACTAGGTAATTGGCACTAGCTATCCACAAGATGAGGAATACCATTTGTCGTTTGTTTTTTCTGGGACTGTTACTTCACTCTAGCATGATGTCCTCTAGCTCAGCCATTTTCCTGCAAAGCTCATGATGTCGTCTTTCTTTACTGTTGCATAGAAACTCCATTGTGTAGATGTACACATTTTCTCTTATCCACTCGACAGTTGAGGGGCATTTGGGTTGGTTCCAGCTCCTTGCTATTTGAAGAGAGCTGAAATAAACATGGCCGTGCATGTATCTTGCGTGGGGTGAGTCTTGAGGTACATGCCCAGGAGTGGTATGGCTGGTACGTGGAAGTCATTCCAAGTCTTCCAAGGGTTCTCCACACTGCTTTCCAAGTGGTTGTAACACGTTTACACCCACCAAGCAGTGGATGAGTGTTCCCCTTTCCCCACAACCTCTCCAGCACTTGGTAATCATTTGTTTTCTTGATCCTAGCCAGTCTTATTGGAGTAAGATGATATCTTAAAGTAGTTTTGATTTGCATTTCCTTAATGATTAGTGATGTTGAACACTTCTTAAGGTGTTTCTCAGACATCTCTAATTCCTCACTTGTGAAGTCTGTTCAGTTCTTTGCTCCCATCTATTGAGCGGGTCATTTTTTCTTTTTTATTTGTTTTTTTTTGAGTAGTTTATATATTCTGGAAATCAATGTTTTGTCAGATGTATCTGCGTGTAAGGTTCCTCCCACTGTGTGGGTTTTCTCTTCACTTCCCTGATGTTTCTTTGATGTACAGAAGCTTTTGGTTTATGAGGTCCATTTGTCAATTGTTGACTTATAATTCTTGTGCAGCGTGCTGTCTGATTTAGGAAGCCTTTTCCTTGTCTATGTCTTGTAATCTGTCTGTCAACTTTTCCTTCTATCGGCTTCAGAATTTGGGTTTCACATTGAAGTCTTTGATCCATCTGGAGTTGACTTTTGTACAGGTGCGAGAGTAGGGTTTAATTTCATTCTTCCTACAGGTGATGATCCGATTTTCCAACACCACTTGCTGAGATGCTGTCTTTTCTCCATTTGTCTTCTTGGCCCCTTGTCAATATAAGATGGCTGAAATTGTATGTTCTCAGATTGGATCTTTGGTTTGTTCCATTTGGTCGACAGGTCTTGTTTTTGTGCCAGTACCAGCTGTTTTTATGACTATAGCCCTGTAGTATAGTTTGAAGTCTGTATAGAGATCCCCCCTGTGTACTCTTTTCACTCAGGTTGTTTTGGCTATTGGGTCTTTTGTTTTTCCAAATGAATTAAGGACTTTTGTTTCCAAGCCTGTGAAGAAACTCTTGGGTGATTTTGATTGGCATTGCGTTAAGAGCTATACAAGAGTTTCGTAGAATGGACATTTTTACAATGGTTATTTTTCCCAATCCATGAGCATGGGAGGTTTTTCCATCTTCTGATGTCTTCTTCAATTTCTTTCTTGAAAGGTTTAAATTTTTGTTGTAGAGATCTTTGGTGTCTTTGTTAAGGTTTGTTCCTAGGTGTTTTATTGTTTTTTTTGAGGCTACTGTGAGTGGGAAGGTTCTCTTTGAATTCTTTCTCCAGTTGCTTGTTTGTTGGTGTAAAGAAAGGCCATTGATTTTTTTAAGGTTAATTTTGTATCCTGCCCACTTTGCTGAAGCTGTTAATAGTTTCTAGGAGTTTTTGGTGTGATTTTTTAGCATCCCTAAGTAAACAACATATCATCAGCAAATACGGTAGCTTGACTTCCTCTTTCTAATTAGTGCTCCTTTAATTTCTTTTCTTGTGCTTATTGCTTAGCAAGTGTTTCAAGTACTATATTGAAGAGGAGTGGTGACAGGGGGCAGCCTTGCAAGTTCCTACCTTTAAAGGGAATGTTTCTGTCATTTCCCCGTTTAGGATATGATTATTGTCTGTGGTTTCCTGTATATGGCTTTGATTACATTGGGAAGATCCTCCAATCCAATTCCCTTCTAGGACTTTAAACAATGAAGATGCTGGATCTGGATTTGTGTCAAAGGCTTTTTCAGCATCAATTGAGATGAATGGTGTGGTTTTTGTCTTTTGATTCCGTTTATGTGTTTGATGAATTTTATTGATTTTGTATATTAACCATCCCTGCATCTCTGGTAGAATCCAATTGGTCAGCAGATGGATGACCTTCTTGACGTGGTCTGTATGTTGTGCCGTATCCTGTTTAGAATTTGGCATCTGTTCATTAGGGAGATGGGTCTATATTCTTCTCCTTTTTAGTTGTATCTTTGCCTGGTTTTGGTAATAGTAGTAAGTGCTGGCTTCATAGAAGGAATTTGGAAGAATTCCCTCTGATTATCCTTCTAAAACAGTTTCAGTATTAATTGGTTGTAGGGTTTTTTAAATTTTTATAGATTCTGCGTTAAACTCTCTGGGCCGTGGGCTTTTTTTAGTTGGGGGTTTCTTACTACATCCCGATTCTTCATATATTATGGTCCGTTTAAAGCTGCAAATCTCTTCTTGATTGAGCATTTGGTGATTACCGGGATTTAGAGTATTCATAACCATGTTCTTCTTTAGGTTTTAAACTTGGTAAGAGTATAGGTCTTAAAATATTCCTATTGATTTTCTGGATCTTTTCCTGTGTCTGTTGTGATATTTTCCCTTTTATCGTGGATTGTAATTGATTTGGGAGTTGTTCTTCTTTCTTTTGTTAACTGGGCTAGAGGTTTGTCTCTAGATCTTGGTTTTATTCTTTCAAAAAGACCTAACTTTTGGATTCATGTGCATTTTTTGTATTTGTTTTCTTTGTTCTATTTTTCATTGATTTCTGCTATGATTTTTGTTATTTTTTTCCTGTCTGCTTGCATTTTAGGGTTCATTCTGTGTTACTCGTCAAGTGCTTTTAGCTGTATTGTTGATCATATCACATTGTGCTCTTTCTCGTTTTTTTAATAGTAGGCACCCAGGGCTATAAACTTCCCTCTGAGATGGACCTGCTTTTTAAGGTAATCCCATAGGTTTTGTTGTGTGTGTATTGTCATTGTCATTGCAGTTCCAGGATGCCTTTTATTTCTTTCTTTATCTCATTCCTTGACCCATATCATTATTCAAGAGTGTTTTGTTTAGTCTCCATGTGTTCTTGTAAGGCAGTAGGGTTATCCTAGTGTTGGTGTTAGCTTTATTGCAAGTAGGTCTGATTTTTCGAATCATGAAATTATTCAATCTCTTTGTATTTGTGGAGGGTTTTCTATGTGCCTCCAGTAAGTGGTCGATTTTGGACAGATGTTCATGGGGTGCTGAGTAGAAAGTGTATTCTCTGGGTATTTAGGTGAATATTTAGTTAGAGGTCTATGAGGTCCCATTTGGTGTATCATATCATTCATTTCAAGATGTCTTTCTGGTTTATTGTTTCATGCTGGTTTGGACTATCCAAGTGATAGTGGTGTATTGAATGTCCCATCTAGATGAGTGTAATGGGTAGTTAGTGTGTGACTTGTAGTCCTGGAGAATCGACTTTATCCAATTTGGGTGCACGAGTTTGGGGATCATATATTATTCAATGTTTGTGAAATCTTCTTGATGAATAGTTCCTTTGATAAAAATGTAATAGCCTTTCTTTTGTCTCTTCTGATTTCTTTTAACTTTGAAGTCTATTTTGTTGATATTTAAAATAGCACACCTGCTTTCCTTTTTGGTACCATTTCTTGGGATATTTTTTTCCATCCTTGCACTTTAAGGTGGTGCCTGTCCTTGAAGGTAAGATGTGTTTCTTTGAGACAGATATGGAGATTCTGTTTTCCTAATCCAATCCCCAGACCTGTGTCTTTTGGATTGGGGAATTTAGTTCCATAATATTTAAGGTTATGACTATATAGGCTGTGTGTTGCTTCTTTTTTGCCATTTTTTTTATCCATTTGCCGGTTTTGGGTTTAGTTTCTACTTCTGCAGTTATCTTTTATTTATATTGGCTCTTTTCTAGGTGCCTTGGGCTATGTTGCTCCCTTGTCTTTGTTCTTTTGATTGCTTTATCAACTATTCTCTGAAAGGTTGTGTTTCCGACATCGTATTCTTTCAACTTGTTATGTCAATAGAGGTTTTTCTCTCTCCTCATTATAATCGACGATTTTGCTGAGTTAGTAACCTGGATTGGCTCTAGTAGTCCTTTTAACCCCTGGAATGCTTTGCTCAGGTCTTCTTGCTTATCATAGTTGTGCCATTGAGAAAGTCAAGTTTTAATTCTGTATAGGTTTTCCCCTTATAAAATTCTTGTTTTTCTTGCGTGCTTTGAGATTTTGTCCTTTGTTTGGGTGTGCTAGCATTTTGAACTATGATGTGGCATCGGAGAATTTCCTTGTTTCTGATCTTGTCTGTTTGGAGTTCATTGTGTTTCTTGTATTTGTATTGGTTTGTGTTTTTTTAGTTTGGGGAAGTTTTTTTCTAATCTGTTATTCTGTTGAAGATCTGATCAAGTACTATTCTCCTTGGGATTCTCTCTCACTTCTCTCTACTTCCTATTGAATTTGGAGGTTCATAAATTTGCTCTTTTCATAGTGCCCCACAGTTCCTGGTTGTTCCACTTTTGTGTATTTTTAAATTTTTCAATGAATCCTTTCCTTGAGGTTTTAGTTGTTCTGTGTTATTCTTTCCAGGTCTGGATTTTCTTTGTTCTGCTTCCGTCGTACCATTCTGCTTCTAGGTTTTCCACTCCTTTCCTCTTGATTTGCATGAGTGTTTGATTTCTTTTCATTTCCCTCTTCTGATTATCCTTTAGTATTTTACGTTCTTTTTAGGAGCTTATAATCTCTTCTTCCTGTAGCTCTTTGCTTTCTTGGTTGGTTTCCTTATCTTTGTCAGCATGGGATCTTTTCAGTGTTTCAGTTCCTTCCAGATTTTGTCATTACTCTCTCTTAGGAGTCCTTTCTAGTTCTTCTTCATCTTTTTTAGTTCTTTTGATTTGCTCTTTATAATTGTTGCTATTTCTTTAAATATGTTCCCATTGTGTTTCTATATCTGTAGTCCTGGGCCATCCCAATGGGGATCCACTGTAGGAATCTTCCATAGAGTTTGGTAGAGCTTGATGCGGGACTATCCGCCTTTCCTGTGTTTGTCTCTCTTTCTGTTCCTAGGCATTATGTGACTTTTCTTGCCTGTATTCCAATGTAGGTCCTAAATGCCTCTTCACTGGGTTGAGGCTTGCTTTTCTTTGCTTGCNCGGTGGCATGGCTTTTAATGGTGAATCTTGTGCAGATCTACAGGAAGAAGAGCAGATGGGGAGAAAGAAATGCAGAACGTAAAGCTTGGACTGGAAAAGAGCACTAGGAAGATTACCTTAAAGTGGGGCCGCCAGGCCATTTGAGCGCGAGGCTCCCTTTCATTAAAGAGATTAAAGCCATTAAGGTGAGGCCTGGAGATTTACAAGTAAACAAAAGAATCCGTACCTTCAGCCGGACACCGACCCCACCAGCTCATCCTCCCACAAGTCCAGCGCAGAAAAAAAAATGGAAAAATGTGGTTACACGTAGGAGAGAGTAGCAAGATTCGGCAATTTCATTCACGTGGTTGCTGGCTTTAGATAGTATTTGAAGCTTGCAAGAGTGAAGGTGTAATCAGTTCTTCCTCCACGGTTTCCGGAGAGGCAAAGAGGCCAGGCAGAGTCCGCAGGGCGTCCCTGAATAAAGCAGGCCCTGATAGGCCCATTGCGTGAAGCTGTGTGAGTGTGAAGCATGGTTTGCCCGCCGCCGGGATGACCCCAAGAAGACCATTAGACGATGCCAGACCTGTAGATATTTGCCAAGGAGAGCTGCATACGGGTGAGTGGTAAACAGCCTCCGAAAGAGATGTATGTTGCAAGCACAGCTGGAAGAGATGAGCAGTGTAAGCCCTTGGAAGTCAAGTCCCAGAACAGTTGAACTGGCTGGAGCGACCAGGCACCTTTGCGTATGCCCTTGTTTTTTGGTCTTGTTTGTGTGCATTATTTACTCACTATGCCTCTTTCCTCCACTTTGGAACGGGAATGTGTATTTGTTCCACTTTAATGGGAGGATGTAATTTGCCTTTTGATTTTTACAGGAGCTTACAGTTTAAGAGATTGGCCTGAGTCTCAGAAGAGACTTTGGACTGTGGACTTTTGAATGGCATTGAGACTGGTAAAGACTGTGGGGACTTTTAAGGTTGGACTAAATGCATTTTGCATTTTATATGGTCAAGAGCCTATGGGGGCCAGGGAGTGTAATGTGGTGGTTTGCATGAGTGTCCCCCATAGGCTGTAAGTATTCAGACATTTGTCTCCAGTTGGTGGCGCTGTTTTTGGAGGTCTTAGAAGGTGTGGCCATGCTGGGGGAAGTGTGTCACTGGGGACAGGCTTAGTGAGCTTAACAAGCCTCGTGCTCTACAGTTGCTTCCTCTCTGCTTCCTGTGCTCTTTGCAAGATGTGACCCTCGGTTTGCTGCTCCAGATCCAGCCGCCACGCCTCCCGCCACAATGGACTAATTCCCTGGAACCGCCAATAGTAAGCTCAAATAAACCCTTCCTTTTATAAGTTCCTTGGTCTGGTGTTTTATCACAGCAACAGAAAAGTGACTAATACACAACCCCAGTTCCAAAGAAAAGTTTTAATTTGTAAATAACTTAATTGTATTATTTTGTTTTGCAAACAGATCTCACTAACCCTGGCCGGCCTGAAACTTGCAGTGATCCTTCTTCCTTTGCCCACCAAGTTCTGGGTTAGAGATGTGCACCACCCACCTGGATGAACAACTGCATTTTTGTTCCAAGTTTCCTTGATGAACAACTAAACATGTCTAAACCAAATGTGGACACTCTTGTGGAAACCACTGTAGCCAAAATGTCATGGTTCTAAATTTACTGACAGTCATCTTCAAAGTGTGACCTCTATTCTGTTTGACTGAGAGTGATGCTAAGTAAGAGTGACCTGTCCTGGCAGAACAGCACCCACTTTCAGGTGACTTCTGCCTTGTGGTGGAAAATAGGGCATATTCCTAGCATGCTTCAGGCTGTTGGCTGCAGATGCCAAGGAGCAAAGAGCTGTATCTCTTTTTAGAAAGTGACTGTTAATCAGAAACAGAGTCTGGGAGAAACATTGCAGGCCTCAGGTACAACAGCCAAGATGGGCCCTTGGACTCAGTAGGTAAGGCAGGGCTCTGAGAGGTGGTGTCACTCTATCAGTCTGCAAAATCCAACTTGGCCCTGTGGACTAAAAGAAATGAAGGCAATCTTCACATGAATCATCTAGGACAAAAAACAAGCCATTTCTATTAGATTTTAAACATCAAACTCTGGTTTCCAAAGGAATGAGATCTAGCATTATGCTTTTCTGCCTCTGACTTTGTTAGACTGGAGTTGGTGTGTGGGAATGCTATGCAGGGAGATGTGGCTGTGAGCCATTGATGGACAGTTCTCTTGTCACATTGCTGTGGAAGCTGGGATCAGGGGCAGGTGGATGAGTAGACACCAGCTCCAGATATGAAAACATTCCAGCTGACATTATCCAGCCACACTTGTGCACCACCTCAGGTCTATGCCATTCTTTACCTTTTGCTTTTGAGACAGGGTCTCTGTAGCCTCAACCAGCCTGGAACAGGCTATGCAGACCAGGCTGACTTCAATCTCACAGAGATCTACTTGCCTCTGCCTCCCAAGTGCTGGGATTAAGGGCATGAACCACAATGCCCAAAAATTTTATTTTTTTATGTGTACATGTATGTCTGTGTGTGGTTATGTGCATGTGACTACAGGCACCAGAGGAGGCATCAGATCCCCAAGGAGCTAGGGTTACAGGTGGTTGTGAGCTCAACTGTCTCACACACACACACACACACACACTAGTTGTCAACACTGCACATGTATATGCATGTGGGGTGTGTGCATGTGTGTGTGTGTGTGTGTGTGTGTACTTGTGGAGGCAAAAAGTTGACAGAGTATGATCCTTAGTCCTCTGGAAGAGCAAGATGTGTTCTTAACTGCTGAGCAATCTATAACTCCTATGTGCTATTATTTTGTTATTTGTTTGAGATAGGTCTCACATGATAGCTAAGGCTGACCTGAAAATCACTATGTAGCCCAGGCTGATCATGAACTCCTAACAATCCTCCTGTCTCAGCTTCCAATTGTTGAAATTATAGGCATTAGCCCCCATGCCTGGCATTTTGTGTCATTTTTTTGTTTGATCATTAAAATAACCATTTTTATCAAATGTGGTAGCACATATCTATAATCCCAGTGCTGGAGAGGCAAAGGCAGAGGCTATATAACAGATTTGAGGCCATCCAGGCTACATGGGATATCTGTCTCAGAAAACTTTAGAAAAGGAAAGGGAGAAAGAGAAAAGAGGAAGTCACCTGTCACCCAGGCATAGTGGTGCATTCCTGTAATCCCAGCACATGGGAGGCAGAGGCAGGAGGATCTCTGTGAGTTCAAGGCCAGCTTGGTCTACAGAGTGAGTTCCAGGACATCTGGGGCTACAGGGAGACCTTGTCTCAAAAAGACCAAAAAAGGAAAAAAAAAAGTCATCTGTTAGATCTGGGAAACCAATGACCCCTCTGACCCTAAGCCTAGCAGCCAAGGAATCCTGGGTAATGCCTTTTGGGTTGTTGCAGTCAAGGGAAACCTGGCCTGAGGCTAAGCGGGCCAGGCAAAACTTCCCTAATGTGTGTGGACTATGCAGAATAAATGCAGGGTCTCTGTGCAGAGCAGAGATCATGCCATCAAAGGCACTGACACTAGAAGCATTTGCCTTTCTCCCAAGTATGCTGGGTGTTTTGTTATTTTGCTTCCTTGGCATGAGGAAGCAACTTCCTCTTTCCATGCTGGGTTCCTAGGATCCTCCTCCTGCCAGCTCTTGGACCACAGGGCCATCTGGCAGTCAGCCTCCTCTTTCCAGGAGCCTGCCTCTCTAACTCATGGTGTATGGAGAGCTCCCCTTCTGAAAGGAAGTGCAGCTTGTGTTCAGACACAATGGGGGCTGTCTGCCCTCCCTCACATTATAGTTGTGGATATTTTGTATGTATGTGTGGTATGTTTGGGTGTGCACACGTGTACGCATACCTGTGGAAGCCAGGGTCTACACTGGATGTCGTCTTCATTTGCTCTTCACCTTCATTTTGTGACAGGATCTCTCAGTAAACCTGTAGCTTCTCATTTCAGCTAGGCTTGCTGGTCAATGAATTCCAGGGATCCCCAGCTCCTTCTCTCTGCCTCCCCAGCACTAGGATTACAGGCATGGGCCACCGCCCCTGGCTTGTGGACATTTTAAGTACAGCATGCTATTATACCTAAACCACACCATGGCTCTCTCAGTGAGGTCAGAATGGATGGAGGCAGGCTGCCAACAGGAACAGCCACAGGAGGCTGCAGTGAATCATGGTTTGCATAGGAAGGCCTTGCTGTGAACACTGTTTTGCAATACACCAGCAGAGGACTCTACAGAAAGGATTTATGTTTGAACCTCAACTGTAAATAGAAACTGTGTTATCAAACCAGGTGTGAAACCAAATGTAAATGTGATTGCTGCTTTTGTGTCTGCTCTAGCTGTGTTCTGTGGCCTCTGTTTGTTCCTCACACATCTTGTACCTGCGCTGCTCTTCCCTCAGCCTCTCTTGCCAGAGATACTTAGTCTACTCAAAGATCTGGCCTTTGATTCCTCAACACTTTGACCGTCAGTGTTGGGGCTTCTGTTACACTGTGTATACTGAACATGGCCATTTCCTCTTCACCACCTGTAGTGCAATTTTCTCACCATGGCCTCACTGTCTTTTGGGTCTAAGTAGTTTCTTATTTCCCTTAGAAGATCTTACCCTAGGGAAGATACCTGAAGAGATGGCTCAGTGGAGAGCACTGGCTGCTCTTACACAGGAGCGGGGTTTGATTCTGAGCACCAACATGGCAGCTAACAACCATCTATAAAGGCCTCTTCTGGCCTCCATAGGCATTGGCTGACAGGAGTGCACTTACATACATGAAGGCAATACACTCATACACACAAAATAAAAATAATAAAAATTTTAAAAATCTTCCCTTTCTTTTAAGACAGAGTCACAAATAGGCCAGGCTGGCCTTAGCTCAATTTTTCTTTAAAAAAAAAATTTATTTATACAAGATTACAAATCAAATCTAGACCTGTGTCCCCCTCCCTACCACCCCATCCCACCTGAGCTCATGCATTCTGCCAAACATGTTTTTCATCTTTTTCTCAGACTCAATGATACAGAAGTTGACTGTTTTGAGCAGAAGTTCACCATTTCAGTCAGTTCTTTCACCCAGTCTTTTCTGTTGTTGTTTTTCTTTCCAATATGCACCACTCCCAAATACTTGGACAAAAGCTCAAGGAACCCTGCACAATACTTACAACTAGGTAATTGGCACTACAATCCACAGATGAGGGATACCATTCATCCTTTGTTTTTCTGGGACAGTGTTATTTCACTTAGCATGATATCTTCTAGCTCCATCCATTTATGCAATTTTTGTAAGAGTTCAATGTGTTTGGAAAGGTATGCTCTCTAATTCTTGGATATAGGAACCTATTACTGCCCATTGCTCTTACTGTCTCCATGTTTGCCTGCTTTATCTATCATTTACTAAGAAGTGTCACTTCTGTGATGACACATGTGCTGGCCGGGGACATTATTCCACTCAGATGCCCCTGTGAAGCTCACAGCTCACTGACCACTGCCAACGACAGCACTTTCAGGCCACTTTGGCATTCCACTCAAAACCACATCCCTGGCCCACTGCTTCTGCCCCTGTGGTTCCTAGCCAGTGACTGGTCACAAGGGAGTCCTGGAGCTGGGCCATTTCTGACTGGTACAAGACTCCTCTGATTTGGCAGCATTGCTTGGTCTGGCCACAGCCTTGCAAGAGCCTGGCTGCAGTCTGTGGTCTCCTCCCTCCTTCCTTTCCTGTCTTTAACAGAGCGTAGGCCTGCATCTGTGCTCTGAAGGGTCTCAGCCTGCTCCCACCACTCTTCTCTCTGCCTCTCATAGCCCTCCCCTCCAATATCCTTGTATCTAATTACATCTTGGTATTTATTTCTAGGAGTGTGTGTTAGGCAGAACTTTTATCACTGTGACAAAATACCTAACATAAACATCTTGAAAACAAATGTGTGTGTGTGTGTCAGAGGACAACTTTTTATGGTCAGTTCTCTGTTTCTGCCATGTAAGTCAGGTGGGATTGAACTCAGGTCATCAGACTTGGTGGCAGGCACCTTTACCTGATGAGCCATCTTGCTGACCCACAAGGTGAATGCAAAAACATCTTAAAGGAAGAACTATTTAATCTGGTTCACATTTCAGAGGATTAAGTCCTTACATTCACTATTCTAGGTCCATTGTGAGGCAGAGCATCTTGTCAGCCAGAGCATACAAAGAAGCCTATTCACTTCATTGCAGACAGGAAGCAGAGAGGAAGGAACACGAGGCAGGTGTAAGCTTCAAAGAACACCCCCTACTTCCTCCAGCCAGGCACCAGTTCCTAAAGTTCTACCTAACAAAATAATGCCACCAACTGAGTACCAAGTGAGTCTGTGGGGCACATTGTACCCTCAACTTAAGAGAATTAAAACTAGGAATCAACAGTGGACTTGTCCATTTCTTCTTATAAGCCTGACAGTTCTTTTGGCCTTTTTTTTTTTTTTTTTTTTTT
>VZQC01006228.1:4968493-4991716 GCA_009823505.1 Rhizomys pruinosus | reverse complement strand
TATATATATATATATTTATTTATTTATTTTATGTGTATGAATGTACTGTCTGCATGCAGGTCTGTGCACCCATGTCATGCATTGCCATGGAGGTCAGAAGAGGGCATTAGATTCCCCTGGAACTGGAGTCAAAGACAGTTCTCAGTTGCCATGTGGGTGCTGGGAATCGAACCTGGATCCTCTGCAAGAGCAGTCGGCGCTCTTAACCACTAGTCCATCTCTCCATCCCCCTTTTGTGCTTTAAAAAATTTTTTTATTATATTTAGTGTGTATGAATATATTTCCTGCATGTATGTAAGTGCACCCATGTTGTGCAATGCCTATGGAGATCAGAAGAAGGTATCAAATCCCCTAGAACTGGATGGTTGTGAGCCACCAAATGGGTGCTGGGAACAAAACCCACATCTTCTCCAAGAGTAGTCATTGCGCTTAACCTTAGAGCCATCTCTCCAGCCCCCTGTTCTTTTTTTATTCCTTTTTTCTTTTCTATGACCTTTTTATTTATTTATTTATTTATTTATTTATTTATTTATTTATTTTTTGGTCTTTTCGAGATAGGGTCTCCCTGTAGCCCCAGCTGTCCTGGAACTCACTCTGTAGACCAGGCTGGCCTTGAACCCACAAAGATCCGCCTGCCTCTACCTCCTGAGTGCTAGGATTAAAGGTGTGCACCACCACGCCTGGCTTCTATGACAATTCTTGACATAATTTTTGTGTGCATAAAGGCTCAGGCTTGTCTTCTTTGTACAAAAATTGATTGATTTTTATGTGTATGAGCATTCTGTCTGCATGTATGTAAAGGCACTTATGAAAACACTGCTTGCAGAGGCCAGAAAAGGGTGTCAGATGCCCTAGACCTGGAATTACAATGATTGTTGGCTGTCATGTGGGTGCTGGAAACCAAACTCAAGCCTTCTGCAAGAACAGCCATTGCTCATAAGCACTGAGCTATCTCTCCAGTTTTAGCTCTTTGATTTAATACAGTGGGTATGGTGGGCTACATCTGCAACCCACGGTCACTGTTTCTATATCCAAGTGACTTTGTCCATCTGTTTGGTTCCTTGTTTGTTTGGAGACAGAATCTTACTCCCTAAAGTAGCTAAAATTCCTTCTGGGAGGCTCAAAGTCTGCCCCTCTCCTTCCCTGGTCCCTATAACAAACCAAGGACTGATTTCACCAAATTGCAGTCTAGGAAACTATTTACTTTGGTTAAAAAAGTAAATAAACTCACCAGGGAGTTTACTGGGCTTACTTACAGAGCAATAGGTGAGGGTTTGTTTATAGGAATGTGGGAGCTTCACTCCTAATGCAACACTGGAAATTCTCCATCTAGGCATCCAGGCATCTAGCTGTGAATCATGACTTCCCACAGCCTCAAGAGATGCTCCCATGGCTTCCTCAGTTTATATACCCTTAGCCCCTTCCCCTTGTGCCACTAGTTGGTTGGTATGAGTGGCTGACTCTCCCAGCCCCTCCACTCTTGCTGAGAGCAACAGTCAACAAGCTTAGTTGTGATGATCCTAGGCAAGCAGGTGCAACCAAGTGTGGGAAGATGCCATGCCGTAAGAAAGATGGCATGCCATGGAAGATACATGCCTGACCACCATGTGTCTGTTGCAAGACAGACCTATGCAACACCTGCCTAGGTTGGCCTGAAATTCTCTATTTAGCCTACCAGGTTGCCTTTAAACTGTAATGATCTTCTTGCCCTGAACTGAGTAGAAATGTTCCATTTCATTTCAAAATTCCTTCCCAACATTTCTTCTCAAATTCATATCCTTTGTTTTTCCTTCATGATTCTAGGGATTTAACAGGGATTCATGTATAATAAACAAGACTCTACCACTAAGTAACACCTCTAGATCAAATTTAATATTTTTTAAATCTTCAATTCCAGGAAAATTCAGCTGAGAACCTGGGGAAACCATTATACTTTTCCTGTAAGAATTAAAGTTTAACATTCACTGAGGGCCAGGTGTGATATCACATGCCTTTATTTATTTTTTATGTGTATGAATGTATCATCTGCATGTAGGTCTGTGCACCCATGTTGTGCAATGCCAGAGATCAGAAGAGGGTGTCGGATTCCCTTGGAACTGGAGTTAAAGATGGTTCTCAGCTGCCATGTGGGTGCTGGGGATCGAACCCAGGTCCTCTGCAAGAGCAGTCAGTGCTCTTAACTGCTAGGCTATCTCTCCAGCCCCTCACATGCCTTTAATCCCAGCACTCTGGAGGTGGAGGCAGGCAGATCTCTGTGAGTTCAAGACCAGGCTGGACTACACAGTGAGTTCCAGGCCAGCTGGAGCTACAAGGAGACCATGTCAAAGAAGAGAAAAGGGGAGGGGAGGAGAGGGGAGGGGAGAAGAGAAAAGAAAAGAAAAAGAGAGGGATGGGGGAGGGAAAGGAAAGAGAGAGAAAGAGAGAGAGAGAGAGAGAGAGAGAGAGAGAGAGAGAGAGAGTCACTACTGAACATTCACAGTTGAATGTTGAGTCACTGGATGTTGAGCCAAAAACTGGGGCAGGTCCAGGTGTGGTTGTACATGCCTTTAATCCCAGCACTCGGGAGGCAGAAGCAAGTGGATCTCTGTGAGATCAAGGCCATCCTGGTCTACATAGTGAATTCCAGGAAAGCTGGGGCTATAGGGAGACCCTATCTCAAAATAAATAAAAATAGAAATAATTCAGGTGAATTCTTAAAAGTTCTTTTCTATAATATTCAGTCTAGATATCTTCTAATTGGAACAGTATTCAGGTATGTTTGAATGAATTGTGTATTGTTAGAAAGAGATGAGGTCTGGAAATATTTTGTTTACCATTTAATACTTAAATAAAGACACTTC
The DNA here is from genome assembly GCA_009823505.1 of Rhizomys pruinosus. Lineage (NCBI taxonomy): Eukaryota > Metazoa > Chordata > Mammalia > Rodentia > Spalacidae > Rhizomys > Rhizomys pruinosus. Next base: position 4,988,876 of record VZQC01006228.1, on the reverse strand, counting down.
TCATTCATGCCCTTTAGGATTTTCCATGTTGTATATATGCCAGACATTTTCAAACATTCACATGTTATAATACTTTGTGATTTTCTGACATATCTTAGATATTTGTGTTGTTAGTACACACTGTGAAGTTTTGACAGTGAATAAGATTTTTTTTTAATTTTATTTATTTCCATATGTGTATGAATGTACTGTCTGCATGCAAGTTTGTGCACCCATGTCGTGCAATGCCATGGAGGTCAGAAGAGGGTGTCGGATTCCCCTGGAACTGGAGTTCTCCTGGAATTGGAGTTTCAGACGGTTCTCTGCCGCCATGTGGGTGCTGGGGATCGAACCCGGGTCCTCTGTAAGAGCGGTCAGCGCTCTTAACCACTAGGCCATCTCTCCAGCCCCCTATTCTATTTATTCTTTTTTTTTACTTTTTTTTTTTAATTTTATTTATTTCCATATGTGTATGAATGTACTGTCTGCATGCAAGTTTGTGCACCCATGTCGTGCAATGCCATGGAGGTCAGAAGAGGGTGTCGGATTCCCCTGGAACTGGAGTTCTCCTGGAATTGGAGTTTCAGACGGTTCTCTGCCGCCATGTGGGTGCTGGGGATTGAACCCGGGTCCTCTGTAAGAGCAGTCGGTGCTCTTAACTGCTAGGCCATCTCTCCAGCCCCAGTGAATAAGATTTTAACAACATAATTCTGTGAGATTCCTGCTCAGTATGAAAATTCTGATGTGTCTTAAGACATGAGCTAAATGGAATTATGCCTAAAATCATTTTTAGAATTAGGATTTATTTAAATTTTAGATTCTGTGTTATTCGACAGGAATGGATGAACAAGTAAAACTTTTGTCAAGTCTTTAAATTTCTAGTTTCTCATACCTAAGAATTGTCTCATATTGAATTAAAAATAAAAATTTATGAGACTTTACCATTTTATATTTATAGAATTTTCTTCAGTATACATTGCAGATTTCCTAAAATTTGAATGTTTATTAACTATTTAAACAAGATTATTGCAATTAAAACTTTCCCTCTGATATAGATTCTGTATTGTTCTCTACAGAATGAGCCCAAGATCTGCCAAACTTCTACACTTGTAAACTGTTTCTCTAGTATGCTTTCTTGCTACATTCTCAAATCTGACACATGGTTAAATGAATGGCTACATCACTTATATTTCTGGTATCTCCTTCCATTATGAATTCAGTGATGTATTCTAAGACATGATTTTTCAATAAAGGACTTTTCACACTTTTTTACATTTGTAAGGTTTCTCCCCTGTATGAATTCTCTTATGTATTCTAAGATTTGACCTTGTACTAAAGGCCTTGTCACATTCTTCACATTTGTATGGTTTTTCTCCAGTATGAATTCTCTTATGTACTCCAAGATATTCCCTTCGACTAAAAGACTTGTCACATTCTTCACATTTGTAAGGTCTCTCTCCAGTATGAATAATCTCATGATCTCTAAGACATACCCTATATCTAAAGGACTGGTCACATTCTTCACATTTGTAGGGTTTCTCCCCTGTATGAATTCTCTTATGTATTCTAAGATATGACCTTCTACTAAAGGCCTTGTCACATTCTTCACATTTGTAGGATTTCTCTCCAGTATGAATTCTCTCATGTACTCTAAGACTTGTCAAATAACTAAACGATTTGTCACATTCTTCACATTTGTAGGGTTTCTCCCCTGTATGAGTTCTCTTATGCATTATAAGACTTGATCTTCTACTAAAGGCCTTGTCACATTCTTCACATTTGTATGGTTTTTCTCCAGTATGAATTCTCTTATGTACAACAAGATTTTCCTTTTGAATAAATGACTTGTCACATTCTTCACATTTGTAAGGTCTCTCTCCAGTATGAATAATCTCATGAGCTCTAAGACATACCCTATACATAAAGGACTGGTCACATTCTTCACATTTGTAGGGTTTCTCCCCTGTATGAATTCTCTCATGTTGCCTAAGACAGGCCCTTTGATTAAAGGACTTGTCACATTGTTCACATTTGTAGGGTTTCTCTCCAGTATGAATTCTCTCATGTACTCTAAGATTTGCCAAATAACTAAAAGATTTATCACATTCTTCACATTTGTAGGGTTTCTCCCCTTTATGAATTCTCTTATGTTGTTTAAGATGTCTCCTTCGAATAAAGGACTTGTCACATTCTTCACATTTGTAGGGTTTCTCTCCGGTATGTATTCTCTCATGTACTCTAAGATCAGAACTTTGACTAAAGGCCTTGTCACATTCTTTGCATTTGTAGGGTTTCTCCCCTGTATGAATTCTTTCATGTAGTCTAAGAACTGTGCTATGACTAAACGATTTGTCACATTTTTCACATTTGTAAGGTCTCTCTCCAGTATGAATAATCTCATGAGCTCTAAGACATACCCTATACCTAAAAGACTGGTCACATTCTTCACATTTGTAGGGTTTCTCCCCTGTATGAATTCTCTCATGTACTCTAAGATATGACCTTCTACTAAAGGCCTTGTCACATTCTTCACATTTGTAGGGTTTCTCCCCTGTATGAATTCTCTCATGTACTCTAAGATCAGGCCTTTGAATAAAGGACTTGTCGCATTGTTCACATTTGTAGGGTTTCTCCCCTGTATGAATTTTCTCATGTAGTCTAAGATGTCCCCTTTGCCTAAAGGACTTGTCACATTCTTCACATTTGTAGGGTTTCTCCCCTGTATGAATTCTCTCATGTTTTCTAAGATTTGACCTTTGCCTAAAGGACTTGTCACATTCTTCACATTTGTAGGGTTTCTCCCCTGTATGAATTCTCTCATGTAGTCTATGATGTGCCCTTGGAATAAAGGCCTTGTCACATTCTTCATGTTTGTAGGGTTTCTCTCCATTATAAATTCTTTGTCTTCTAAGTGTTGAGTTCTTCATGCAACACAGACACAAAAAAAGAGTGCATTTCAACACAGAGAAAAATGCTAACACAATCTAACATTCTGAATAATCACACATACTGAGATATATACAGAAAATGTAATAAGTACTAATGAAACTTTCAAATACCAACTCATTAAAATGCAGAAACTTTGGAATAATATTAGATCTTTTTTCAGCCAAGACCAAAGCCAGGAAATCATGAAATAATAATAATAATAATAATAATAATAATAATAATTACATTTAAAGAACCAAAAGTGAAAGTGTAAACTAAATTTGATTCTCAGAAATGTTCTCTCCTAAAATTGATGGAGGAAGAATAACATTTGAAGAAATGCACAGCCTCACAGCAAGCAAGCCATCATTTCAGAATTGATGTGCACAAACTGATGAACAAAGAAGTTTAGAGAATACAACATAAGCAATATAGAAAAGAAAGTAAGGTGATTATGAGTCTTTGTGCAGGATGCTCAGGTCGGGGCCTTGCTTGCTAAGACCACCTGAAGCACAGGTAAGAGCCCGGTACTCCAGACAGGTAGATCTTAAGATAGATCGACTCTTGGGTTGCTGGATAATTGACTCGCTGGCTTGTGGCAGGGGTGCCATGGACCTGCTTGCTTGGGTCTAAACCCTGAACCCTTGTAGGGTGTGGCTGTCTGGGCGGGGTCACCCATCACCCTTGCAGCTGGCAGCGGGCCTGGAGCCATTGTGAGTCTTTGTGCGGGGTGCTCAGGTCGGGGCCTTGCTTACTAAGACCACCTGAAGCACAGGTAAGAGCCTGGCACTCCAGACAGGTACCAGGGCACAGGCTAAGTCAGGCACCCCCCCACCGGCCAAGTGGAATTGATGAGAGAGTATCCAAGTGGATTTTTTTGGAGAACCTTCAGAACAGGAAGGGAAGAGTGACTTAGACTTCCAATATCCAATATATAAACAAAATTTTTATTAATTAAAAAAAAAAAAAAAAAAAAAAAAAAAAAGGAGGAGAAGAAAAAAAAAAAAAAGAAAAGAAAAAAAAAACATCAGAAGGAGGCAAGCAAAACAAGCCTTCAACATAGTGAAAAGACATTTGTGACTGGCATCAGAATATAGGCAAAAAGAAAAAAATAAGGGGGGTAACCCTCATGGCAGGGACACAGCAAAGGAATAACATGGGAAAGGTGCAGGATAATTCCAAACCAAGCTCTACCAACCCTGTAGGAGATAGCTACAATGGGATCCTCCTGGAGGTGAACCAAGAAACAGATCTTAGAGGAATAATTGCAGACCTATTCAGAGAAATTAAAGAGAATAAAGAAGTCAGAGAACTAAGGAGAGAGAATGAAAAACTCAAAAAGGACCTAGAAGGATACAATGACAAACTTTGGAAAGAACTAAAGGGTGAGAATGACAAACTCCAGAAAGAACTAGAAGGAGAAAATGACAAACTCTGGAAGGAAGTGGAAACACTGAAGAGGGAAACCAACCAGCAAAGCAAGGAGCTACATGAAGAGATTGAGAAGCTCCAAAAGGAAGTGGAAATACTAAAGAAAACACAGGATGAAATGAAAAAGGAAATAGCACATTCATCCAATCAAGAGGGAGGAAATGAAAAAGCCTCAGAAATAGAATGGAGGAAGCAGAACAAAGAATATCAGACCTGGAAGATAACAGAACAACTCAAAAGCTCAAGTAAAGATTATGAAAAATTTAAAAATACACAAAAGTGTAACAACCAGGAAATTTGGGGCACTATGAAAAGATCAAACCTCTGTATCGTAGGAATAGAGGAAGGAGAAGAATCCCAAGAGAATGGTATTGATCAGATCTTCAACTGAATAATAGATGAAAATTTCCCCAAACTAAAAAAAAAAGACAAACCCATACAAATACGAGAAGCACATAGAACTCCAAACAGACAAGATCAGAAAAGAAACTCCCCACGTCATATCACAGTTAAAACGCTAGATGCCCAAAACAAAGACAAAATTCTGAAAGCCACAAGAGAAAAACAACAAGTTACATATAAGGGGAAGCCCATCAGAATTACAACTGACTTCTCAATGCAAACTATGAAAGCAAGAAGAACGTGGAGCAAAGTACTCCCAGTGTTAAAGGACTACAAATGCCAACCCCAGGTTACTATACCCAGCAAAAATGTCAATTATAGTTGAAAGAGAGAGAAAAATCTTCCAGGACATAAACGAGATGATAGAATACATGTCTGGAAAGCCAACCCTTCAGAAAATACTTGAAGTAATTCAAAGGACAGAAGAGAGAAGCAACTATCCCCAAGCACCTAGAAAGAGAAATTAATAAAAACATAACTGCAGAAGTACAAACCAAGACTAAAAATGCAAATGGATAATGAGGTGAAAGGAAACAACGCACATCTCTCAGTTATAACCTTAAATATTAATGGACTAAACTCCCCAATCAAAAGACATAGACTGGGAAATTGGATTAGGAAACAGTACCCATCTATATGCTGTCTACAAGAAATGCATCTTACCCTCAAGAATAGGCACCAACTTAAAGTGGAAGGATGGAAAAAATACTCCAAGCAAATGATAAAAAGAAAGCAGGTGTTGTTATTTTAATATCAGACAAAATAGACTTCAAAGTAAAATAAATCAGAAGAGACAAAGAGGGCCATTACATCTTTATCAAAGGAACCATGAAGATCTCACAATCATGAATATATGTGCACTAAACTCTGGAGCAACAAACTTTATAAAGACAATTCTCCAGGATCTCAAGGCACAGATTAACCCCAGCACACTCATAGTAGGGGACTTCAATACCCCACTAAGTCCTTTGGACATGTGGGTTTCCCTTTTTTGGCCTGTATTCTGACATGAATCACAAATGCCTCTTCACTGTGTTGAAGGCTTGCTTTGCTTGCCTCCTACAGATGCCTTTTTATTTTCTCCTTGTTTATGGAGTGCTGACTTGTCTAGGTTTCAGACTTCCAATTTTATTTATATGTTGGAAGTCTAACTCACTCTTCCCTTTCTGTTTTGAAGGTTCTCCAAAATATCCAATTGGACACTCCCTCAGCAATTCCAGTTGGGGGGGTACTCTGTGCTTCAGGTGGTCCTGGGAAGTCCCTGGTCAAAGAACTGTGCACTCAAGTCTCACAATGGCAACAGGCCCACCTTTAATACCAGCCAGCAGGGCAACTCCACCCCAACAGCCACACCAGACAGTGATCTAACAGGCCCACCTTTAATACCAGCTAGCAGGGTGACTCCACCCCAAAAGCCACATAAGACAATGATTTAACTGTCCAAAAAACCAATGAAACAATTATCCAACAACCCAGAGATAGATCTATCCAACAATCCGCCTGGCTGAAGGGCCCAGCTCCTACCTGTGCTTCAGGTGGTCCTGGGACGTCCCTGATCTAAGCTATGTGCACTCCCCAATTACCTTTTCACATCTTAGCAAATAGTATTATATAGAGAGTGAATTTTGAAGACAGGACAGCCATCTCTTCAAAAAAGGATACATAATTTCAATATGTCATAATCACAGCTGATGAGAACAAAGAGACGAGTTAGGAAATGTGCCCTCACTAAGTCAGAAGCAGTAATGAGATAAGTATTTATCATGTCACTCCTCATGAGTATTGCTTTGACTGGATGATGGAATGCTACTGTGTGTGTCCACATTTATGGCTTTTTGGCTGGAAAACATCATGGGAAGCTCAATATGTAAGGTAGCATATTGATACTTTTTCAATCATATAATGGGCAAAATAATGGGTGATTTACTTTTCTGTTGCTGTGACAACTTAAAGGGAACTTAAAGGAACAAGAGATTATTTGAGCTTATGGTTGCAGGTTTGAGACAGATTAGAGTCTGTCATGGTAAGGAGACATGGGGAGGTGTCCAGAGCATGGGCCAAAAGCTAAGTGCTTACATTTTCACTCGGGCACAGAAAGCTGAGGGTGAATGGAAATCCAGCAAAACTTAAGAACTCTGTAAGCCACCCCCAGTGTCATTCTTCCTCCAACAAGGCCACACATTCTAAGAACTCTCCAACAGTGCCCATAGCTGGGGACAAAATGTCCAAAATCTTAGAACCTATTGAGGACATACTCATGCAATGCACCATAGTGGTCTGGAAACTGTTCTTCTAATGGAGACTATGTGATGAAGATAACTCCGTGGTAATGCTCCAAACTGACATGTTCTTACTCCATTATTCAGATAAGGAGCTATCCAAAGGCTCACATCAGGAACACTGTCTAACATTAAACATCAAAGAACTTAGTGCATGTTGAATCATAGTGTACATTTAAGGATAAGATGGAAACTGTGGAAGAGCCTACTGAAAAATAAACATGCAATATCTCAACGTGAGTGCATGTGTATCTGCTGATGGCAATATAATAAGAAGCACAGAGCCAGACAGGAAAACCTTTCTTTCAGTTGTTGGAAAGACACTCCAAAAATAAAGAGGCAATTGTACCAGCACTCGATCACCTCCCAGAACTTGAAGGGAAAACCCTGGAGCTGAAGAAAAGACATACTTCAGATACAGGACTTGTATAGTCCTGTAGGTCTATTCCCTGAAGACAACTCCTCATATTTTTGGAAGATACTATGCAAGCTGTGAAGGGTGACAATCATTCAATGTCCAGTCATAGCTGTAAGGCATAATAACCACAACAATCATTGGCACAGCCAATTATAGTGGTGTCCAGTAATCAACAGCTGTCTAATTGCACTTAAAGCCTGTTCAATGGGAAGAAACACATGTGTGGCACTGTAAACAAAGCCAAATAAACATGGCTGGAGTGGTCATAGACCCTAGAGAAGACCCTACCTCTGTTAAATTCCTGGGCTAAGGTTCTTTCTTACTATATGCTAAAAATGGATTTGTATATTTACAGACAAGTACATCATCCAACACTCATCAAAGAAGCTGCTTTTGCAACATATAGACTGCACTATAGAGTTCAACAACTGCTCACACACAGAGAATAATTGTCTGCAAGATGCCAAACCCTAAGTGACAAATTTACAGTGGAGTTTTTATTCAGTCTCAAGGAACTTAGTGGAATGAGGGGTAGGAAAAATACTAATGTATCTCTCAACTCTCATCAGGACAGCTTCCTCATGCAACAGACGATGAAGAACACAGAATGCCAGGTTGGCTAAAGTTGGAAAATAAAAGATTACAGAGTTTGTGTCCTTGGACAGGACTCCTACATTAAAAATTCCCCTGCCCAGAACGAGGGGCATCACTGCAGAAGAGGGAGCAGAAAGACTGTAAGCCTCAAGGATGATGCTTGACCATAAGGAATCAAGAGTCTTACAGGTTTGGGGGACCTTGGTCATATGAATTTACAGCAATGATGGCAGAATGCACAAAACCCATGCCAAGTGAAGCAGATAAAACCCAGAACAGAACTGGGGACATGAACAGGAGGCCCAAACATTTGGTGGACTATCAGCAGCTGATCAGTGCTAGGTGAGGGATACTGATAGGCTCCAGCAGTCATATGGATAGACAAACTTGACTTGAAAATCCTTAACATATGAGGTTGGTACAGACAGGGGAGTTCTAAATATGATTAATTGAACTATATGATATTCAGAAAAATATCAATTGAAAATATCCATTGAAAAAATAAATCGCCGGGTGTGGTGGCATACACCTTTAATCCTAGCACTTGGGAGGCAGAGGCAGGAAGATCTTTGTGAGTTCAAGGCCAGCCTGGTCTACAGAGTGAGTTCCAGGACAGCTGGAGCTACAGGGAGACCCTGATTCAAAAAGACGTAAAGTAAAGTAAAAAGTAAAGTAAAGTAAAAAGTAAAGTAAAAAGTAAAATAAAATAAAAAGTAAAGAAGTAAAGAAAATTAAAATGAAATAAAATAATAAAATAAAATAAGAAATCAAATCTCATGGCTGAAAAGAATTATACAGAGAGGGATGTACCTGAAAAAGAGCCATCCTGCTAAACATGCCTATGTAAGCTATATCCTGTCTGTGATGAATAATGAAGCCAAAAGATTATTAAGAAATAAGCATATGAGCAGCATGAGTAAGCATGTTTCCCCATTAAGTCTAGACTGACTTTCATGGACACAACAGAGATTTGCAACTTCCCAAACTCAACGAAAACTTTTAGTAATGTACAATGTCTTGGGCAAAAAAATAAATCTTAGATATTATGCAAGATCAAGGTTTCACAATCTCCTTTCTGAAGAAACTGGAACGTAGACATCAACAGTAGGTAGAAAACATAGGAATCAACTAATGCTATGTGGAAGACACACATATTTACTACATTGCTATTCAGAGGTGGGAAAACAATGCAGAATTTCATGCTATGTAAATATATTATATGAGTCTCCACATAATCATACTGTGATTTTGGCAGCAATGCATAAATAATTCTAAAGCAAAGAAAAATCACCAGCAATCAGAAGAGCACAGAAATTGTCAAAGCTGAAACAAAATAAAAAAATGCAATATTTACACATTTCACAAAATATTATATTTCATCTATTAAAACTCTAACATTTGTAAGAAATCAGAGATAGGAGATAATGAATGATTAAATAAATGATTAAATACAGTAGCATTTGAGTACTAGTAACTTTCCCATAGTTCACATAGGATAAAATATACTCATTTGACATTTACTACAAGACACATAGTAAAGAAATTGTTATACTATCTACTGAAACAGACCATGGCATAAACATTTTCAGGACTCCGCCTTTACTTAGGAACTCTCACCTGGGTCCCTCTTTCATCCACTCAAACCTACCTGATTAACTGTAGTCTCCACTCTTTTCACATTCCAGGGCTCTTTGCTTTGCTCCAGACAAGAGACCAGAATAGGCTTACACCTAGCAAGACCTGTGAATGAGAAAGAGGCAGGTGACTCTTGCTGGATTACTTAGAAAGTAATAGATTTCTAACAATACTCTGCTGATTGATAATACACAAATGAAGAAATGATTTTCCAAATAATTCCCCAATTTTTATTTCCCAACAGAATAATTTGAATACATAAGAATTTTTCCATTTTCCTTTCTTCCGGGGGTGACAACCTCCTACAAAAACATGCCTCTCGCAAAGGACCTCCTTCATCCCTCTCCGGAAGAGGAGAAGAGAAAACACAAGAAGAAGCACCTGGTGTAGATTCCCAATTCCTATTTCATGGACAGGAAATACCCAGGATGTTATAAAATCACCATGGTCTTCGGCCATGCACAAATGGTAGTCTTATGTGTTGGCTGCTCCGCTATACTCTGTCAGCCACAGGTAGAAAAGCACTGCTCACAGAAGGATGCTCCTTCAGAAGGAAGTAGCACTAAAAGTACCCTGAATTAAGATGAGTGAGAAACCATCTCAATAAACAAACTTTGGATAAAAATAAATAAATAAATAAATAAATAAATAAATAAATATTAAAAAAAGAATTCTTCCATTTTCATATACTGAGTTCTATCACTGATTGAAAATGCAGCTATGGGGCTGGAGGGGTGGCCTAGCGGTTAAGAGCGCCGACCGCTCTTGCAGAGGACCCGGGTTCGATCCCCAGCACCCACATGGCGGCCGAGAACCGTCTGAAACTCCAATTCCAGGAGAACTCCAGTTCCAGGGGAGTCCAACGCCCTCTTCTGACCTCCGCGGCATTGCACGACACGGGTGCACAAACCTGCATGCAGACAGTACATTCATACACATACAGAAATAAATAACTGTTAAAAAAAAAAAAGTAGCTATCGGAAATGAATCTTTATGATTCTGGCTATCGTGTCATTGTTAGTAAGGGGGTGACTGAAATTAACACCCAAAATAATTCCTCTAACGAGTGGAAATGGAAAGAAATGGTAAAATGTGAAAATGCTCTTCTCGATGTCCAGATGTTCCCAATACACTAATTTTTAAAGACGTTAAGACTTGCTGGGGTGTGTGCGCATACCTTTAATCCTAGCACTTGGGAGGTAGGGCAGCGAGGATCTTTGTGAGTTCAAGTCCAGCCTGGCTCCAGAGGAGTTCCAGAACAGCTGGGGTTACAGGAGACCCTGTCCGAAAAAGACCAAAAAAAAAAAAAAAAAAAGAAGGTAAGACTTATTCAGAAAAACTACCACATGAACAAAGTAGACTGTTCTCTGTCAAAGGAAGGAGAATAGTAAAAAAAAAAAAAAAAGTTCTGTGTCCAGTCTGTTCTATGTAGTAAGCTCCAGGCCAGCTGGGACTAAAGGGAGACCCTGTCTCAAAAAGACCAAAAAAAAAAAAAAAGTTCTGCAAGCAAATATCCTTACCTATAGACACCAGATTATTGTAATTCTCCAACATCGTCTCCCTGTACAAAGCCCTCTGAGCAGAGTCTAGGCACTTCCACTCCTCCTGGGAGAAGTCAATGGATACATCCTTAAAAGTAAATGGATCCTATAATGAAAAATGATAATTTGACCATGTGACTTTGAACAGGGTACTATACTAGTAAAAAAGAGAAAATTAGTAAAGAAGTTATGAAGACTAGATGAGCAATCAGAATTGTTCAAAGAATATTATTTTTTGCCTGGTATATTTTTAATAAAAATAAGCTTTATTACATAAAGTACAAAACACATACAAAGATGTAAACAGTATCATCATTTCCTTCCAGATCAGCTTACTGCAATTGTGGAACCAACATCTAAACACTGTCTCAGGATGAAAATGTTCAGGGAACTTGTTTACAATATAACTTGTTATAATATAACTGTAATTTATAACTTGCTCATTTTTGTTGTTTTTCTTTTGTTGGAGACACCTGTTGCCACAACTGGCTTGAAACTGCTTCCTGAGTGCTGGCATTAAAGGCCTGCACCACCAAGCCCTGCAACTTTTTCATTTTATTTATTTATTTATTTATTTATTTATTTTATTTTATTTTATTTTTTTTGGTCTTTTGAGACAGGGTCTCCCTTTAGTCTCAGCTGGCCTGGAACTCGCTTTGTAGACCAGGCTGGCCTTGAACTCACAGAGATCCGCCTGCCTCTGCCTCCCAAGTGCTAGGATTAAAGGTGTGCACCACCACGCCCAGCAACTTTTACATTTTAAGGAATGATTTCAAAGCACTCAGAGTCATGCAAACACTAAGAGAAAGAACCTCCTTTAAGCAGGATCTACACTGAATGGCAAGCTGGCCAGCAACTAAGTCAAATGTGCTATTGTGTGCTATCCACATCCACTAAAGTCCTCAGAGTCCAATGAGCTTATGAAAAGGAAGAAACCAGTATGGGTGATGCAAATGGCAAATATACTCAGAAGATTAAGGAGAGACAAGAGTCCTTGGGGACAAAAAATAGTTTCCTGTAAAGTAATTTCACATCATATAAAATTAAGCCAACATGGAATACCATTGCCCTCCTGTAGTTGTAACATACAAGATGTATTGCACATATTTTTCCTATGTAAAGAAACAGTGATTTATATGTATGTTTCGGAAATCCAAATGTTTATAATCAGGCACTGTAAACCTAGATAAAGCACTGATTTTGACTTAACAAGACCTGTGGTTGGTTCTGACTTAACCCTTTCCTAACAAGCTCTGCAGTGAGGCCAGTGCCCCAGGCACAAAAGAAACATTCTCCAGCAGAACAGAACAGAATATGGCAGGAGAATAAAGGAGGAGTTTAAATGAAGAGTGCAATGACTGTATGTGCTCTCCCTAAACAGCAACAAGAGTGACATCATCCTGTAAAGTATGTCCTAGAGCCTGGATACAATGAGTAAAGGGCAGAAAATATTCTAAAATTGTTTTTGATAGTACTTCCTCTTTTATCTTCATTTTCTTCCTGAAAATTTATCTAAAAGGAATACACTGAGCAACTTATGCAAATAACTATAAGAGGATTTTGCCAACAGGGCTCCTTACTGCAAATGGTTAAAAAAGCAGACCACTACATCTATACAATAACTGATCAACATATTATTGAAGTACAAAGAACCAGTAATGGAAACATCATTGTGAATTGAGTATGGAATAGAAATACCAACAGATAGGGGCTGGAGAGATGGCCTAGCGCTTAAGAGCACCTACTGCTCTTATAGAGGACGTGGGTTTGATCCCCAGCACCCACATGGTGGCTGAAAATCATCTTTAACTCCAGTTCCAGGGGAATCTGACACCCTCTTCTGACATCCACAGCATTGCACAACACGGGTGCACAAATCTGCATGCAGACAGTATGAATGTACCATACACATATGAAAATAAATAAAAAAATTAAAGAAAAAGAAATGCCAACAGATAAAAGAGGCCAGCTTCAGAATCAACACCAGTAAAACAGTATTTAGCAAACAAATATCAAAGGTTTCTCTCCTGAAAGGAAGGGAAAAAAAGAACAGTAATGAAAGGATTCTGCATTAAATGTCATGATTAGTATGCTTCACTCTGTACATTACCAGAAGAAAATTTACTCCTAGTAAATCAAAAGTGATGAAGTCTGAGTTTGGGATGAGATTAAAACCCAAGGGAATCACCTTCCAGGAGACTAATGGATACAGGTGTCAGAAACCAGCTGCAAAACCATGAGGCCTGTGATACTGATGGAGTTAAAATGATAAACAAAGCAGTAGAATATCTGAATAAAGTACGATGAAAAGATCAGTTTTATGTACAATTTAAACTATAACACAGTGGCATATGAGGACCCAACTCCATCCTCCTTAGGAATGAAGACTGGCAGGATTCAGTTTTCACCTACCATATCAGAAACATTTTTGAGAGGGTGGGTCATGCATTCATTGGATTAGTCTGGAGGACAGAATTGAGAGGTGGGTATGCTACATACGTGACACATAGGTAAAGAGTTGACATGGGCCAGGCATTGTGGTGCAGGCTGTTAATCCTAGATTAGAAGTCAGAGACATGCTGATCTCTGTGAGATCCAGAAAGCCTGTTCTACCTAGAAATTACTGGGCCAGAAAAGGTTACAAGTGTAAAATACCAAATATTTTGAGAAAGAGAGGTTACCTGGTCCATGCCCTTGGATGTATTTACCCGAAAAGAAGTCATCTCTCTTCTCCTACAGTGACTTTCCTTTCCAAGCAATCTTCTATAAACAGTCTTCTCTGTCTTTTGAGAACCTTCCTTTCAGTTCACTGAAAATTCACTTCACCTGCCAACATAACAAGAGGAAGAAGCACCTCAGAAAACACAACAGGACATTCTCACTGTCTGCTGTGACAGTAGATATGCAAGATGAAAAAGCTCAGTATGGAGACTATGATACATGTTTCTGCTTTCCTCCCTTCCAGTGGCTTTGCCTGCAAACAAGATTCAGAATTTTTACTATGTTCATGGGAAAGTGGCTGCCTTACCCCCTTACCTAAACAAGGAAGTGTAACAACTTTTCTTCCTTTCAAATAGAGGCTAAACTTTCCTTCAGTTGCACTAGTAGGTGGCCCCCAGTGTCACCTTCTAAAGCGTGCTGCTATTAATGGCAACAGCACTGATGCTTCTACTGACCTTCATAGACAAAATCACTATGGGGGGCACAGTGAATTTTTCTTTCAAAGGCTTAAGTTCTGCAGTAGTTCATGGTGATATTTAAAATCTATATTGAGCGGGCACCAGGTGGCATGTTTTGCTGACATTGCAGCCAAGGCCTTTGGTAGTTGGCTCCAGGCGCCACCACACAGCCGCCATGTCGCAGAGCAGGGCATCTGGGCTGCAGGAGGAGAATCTGCAGGAGATCTCCCTGGAGGTAACCCAGGACACAGATATTAAAAGACCAATCATAGACATACTCAAAGAAATCAAGGAGCAAATGAAAGAACTAAAGGGAGAAAACTACCAACTTTGGAGGGAAATGGAAAAGCTGAAGAGATCCTACAATGATAGGATAAAGGACAGAGACAAGCGAATTAAAGATCTAAAAGAAGAGAATGGAAGGAATTGGAAATATTAAGAAATCTCAGGATGAAATGAAAAAGGGAAATCGAACACACATCCAGTCAACAGGAAAGGATGGGAGAAAGCCTCAGTAACAGAATGGATGAATCCTGCTTGCTTTTTGGAATCATTTGCTTGGAATATCTTTTCCATCCTTTCACCTTCAGTTGGTGCCTATCCTTGAGGGTGGGATGGGTTCCCTGTAGGCAGTATATAGATGGGTTCTGTTTCCTAATCCATTATCCCAGTCTATGTCTTTTGATTGGAGAGTTTAGTTCATTAATATTTAAGGTGATAATTGAGAGATGTGTGTTGCTTCCTTTCACCTTATTATCCATTTGCATTTTTAGTCTAGGTTTCTACTTCTGTCGTTATGATTTTATTAATTTCTCTTTCTAGGTGCCTGGGGATAGTTGCTTCTCTCCTCTGTCCTTTGAGTTCCTTCAAGAATTCTCTGAAGGGTTGGTTTTCCAGATATGTATTCTATCATTGTGTTTATATCATGGAAGATTTTTCTTTCTCCTTCAACTATAGACATTTTTTCTGGGTGTAATAACCTGGGTTGGCATCTATAGTCCTTTAGCACTGGGAATACTTTAGTCCACGTTCTTCTTGCTTCCATAGTTTGCACTGAAAATTCAGCTGTAATTCTGATGGGTTCCCCCTAATATGTAACTTATTGTTTTTTTCTTTCAGAATTTTGTCTTTGTTTTGGGCATTTAGTATTTTAACTATGATATGGTGTGGGGAGTTTCTTTTCTGGTCTTGTCTATTNGTGGAGGTCAGAAGAGGGTCTCAGATTCCCCTGGAACTGGAGTTCTCCTGGAATTGGAGATACAGATGGTTCTCAGCCGCCATGTGGGTGCTGGGGATTGAACCCGGGTCCTCTGCAAGAGCAGTCGGTGCTCCCAACCACTAGGCCATCTCTCCAGCCCCCCAGACATGTATTCTATCATCCTGTTTATGTCATGGAAGATTTTTCTTTCTCCTTCAACTATAGACATTTTTACTGGGTATAGTAACCTGGGTTGGCATCTATAGTCCTTTAGCACTGGGAATACTTTGGTCCACGTTCTTCTTGCTTCCACAGTTTGCACTGAAAATTCAGCTGTAACTCTGATGGGTTCTCCCTTATATGTGACTTATTGTTTTTCTCTTTCAGAATTTTGTCTTTGTTTTGGGCATCTAGCATTTTAACTATGATATGGTGTGGGGAGTTTCTTTTCTGATCTTGTCTATTTGGTGTTCCATGTGCTTCTTGTATTTGTGTGGGTTTATCTTTTTTTTTTTTTACTTTGGAGAAATTTTCATCTATCATTCTCTTGAAGATATGATCTATACCATTCTCTTGGTATTCTTCCCCTTCCTTTATCCCTATGATGCAGAAGTATGATCTTTTCATAGTGTCCCACATTTCCTGGTTGTTCCACTCTTGAGTGGCTTTCCGCCATGCAGCGTTTCCTGCCTGCAGCTGGCTGGCTGGCTGAAGGTTTCTTCAACCTTAGCCTCATTTAACCTGTTCATTCTCACTCTGTTATTTTTGGCAGCCCAGGAAACCCAGACCAAGCCCTCTACACCATCACTTGGCAAACACTCCTTTCACACCCTCTGCCGTGGTTGAAACACCTTCTTCCTCCCTCCACCAGCCCTTCTCTCCCACCCCCCTCCTTCACCCTGTGCAGGTAAGCATGCATGCAAACAGCCTGTGCTGTGAGCTCTAAGCATCCAGAACTGTCACTGCTCCATTTCCACACAAATACAAGATCCATCACAGTGAAATGCCAGGCAGCTGACCTTACTAAAAGAGGACTGTATGGTGGAACAGGCATTTAGTGAAATCAACCCAGCATTTGGAGGCTCTGAATACAGAATGGAGCTAACTAAAAAAAAGTCTTAAATTCTAAATGATTATGTGTAAATGTGACAATGAAAAATTAATGGTTCCACAGCCTTGCACAGCCAAAGTGTGCAGCAGACCAGAAAACTAAGAACTTTCTGTGACTTGACATTAAGTTATTCTATGAGATTTTAGAAAAAAAGGTGAATCCCTCATTGTATTAAGTCATGTGTCTATCCAAGCTGTCTGTGTGTCAACTGTTCTCCCATGTGTCTGAGATTCATGTCATATGTGTTCTTCTCTGTTGGTTTCTGTTAAAAGTGGCCGCTTCAAAGTTCTTCCATTCTATATTGTGCACAAAAATTAAGTTTACTTTTGGCATGCCTCTTAAATTTTTTCAGAGGCCTAATTTGAACCCAAGTTCTTAAGTTCCTACAGAGAAAAATCTAAACTGGTTATCTAAAGATTTTATTTGTTATCTATTAGACCGAATTTAATCTCCAAATTAAACTGTTTTAAAGTAATGTTGTTTGCAGGTATTCTAATTTCAGTTTCCTTTCACGTTGTTTTCCAGACCTCTGAAGAACTGATTTTTTTGACCCTTATGATTTCACTAACAGATGTTTGTTTTCTTTTCTCCTACTTAACCAGGCTTCTGACAGCTGTGCCGTCATCCCTCTGACCACAGATTCATTCATACTCTGGCACTTAAACAGTGGCACATGGCTTCCCCTGAATGCCTGTAAGCTGCAAGCCCTTCCCTCCAATGAAACAGCCTAAAATGTTTTTTGGTATTGTCAGTTACTAAATTGTCTCGGCTTTGTACTGCCTTGGTACAACTGAATGTTTCCTGACACCTCATTCTTTATCTTCTTCCTTGGTGAAACTGTCTTTAATTACTGTAACTGTAGTCATGGCTAGCCTTCAGGACAAATTGGATATATAATTCTGTTTTCCATCACTTGTTAAAATATTTCAATAAGTTCACAGTTTAGAACTAAATTGTAAGAAGTCAATGACAGCATGATAAAAAACAAACAAAAAGAAAACCTGTACTAACCACCTCAGCCTTGGGAATGCAGTTGGGGTTGTATGCTTTAAATGACATCTCTGAAGAATGTAAAGATTCATGTCTGATAGCAACGTATGAGTCTGTTCAATAGAAACACTAGGATAGAAATCTCATCCATGAATGTGAGGATAAATGTGTGTATGTATGTGGATGATACTGTTAACAACTCTCTAGTTACAGCATATTGGGAATCTATCAGACCATTGATGGACAGTGTACTCCAATGTATGTATGTCTAGCAATGTATGTGCCTCTGCTCATTATAATCTTCATAAACTGCCATCAACAAAATTAAGTTTTAGACCCTTATGTATGAGTGTATGCATGAAGTACTGTTCACTTTTAAGAATTCTATAATGTGGTTATAGCATATATAAGAAATTGTGTTCCACAGCTGGAGATTCTCAGTACTATGCAATATGGGGACAGTCTATAAAAATTAATTTTATGGGGCTGGAGAGATGGCTCAGCAGTTAAGGACCTAAGTTCAATTCCCAGCACCCACATGGTGGCTAAGAACCATCCTTAACTCCAGTTCCAGGGGAATCTGACACCTTCTTCAGACCTCTGTGGCATTGCATGACACAGGTGCACCAACCTACATGCAGACAGTACACATAAAAAAAATTTAATTTTGAGTATAACACACCTTATTATAGCCTCAGGTGAAACAGACATATATAAATATTGAGTTACCTGTACATACTAAAAATGTTTTATATATCTGTTGTCCTATTAGCAAATGATTTTAGGGGCTGGAGAGATGGCCCAGCAGTTAAGAGCACTGACTGCTCTTGCAGAGGACCCAAGTTCGATCCCCAGCACCCACATGGCAGCTGAGAACTGTCTTGAACTCTGGTTCCAGGGGAATCCAACACCCTCTTCTGCCCTCCATGGCATTGCATGACATGGGTGCACAAACCTACAAGCAGACAGTACATTCATACACATACAAAGATAAATAACATTTTAAAAAAGTTTAAAAAAAACAAATGATTTTAAAACTGAATGTAATACTTGAAATTTTTTTTTCTAATTTGAAATTTAGTTTGTCTTTTTTGACCTTACTAATATTGTATTCAACAAACTATTAAGCTCTAATTATACATGGTGATGTGACTACCAATGAGTTTGATAGTCAAGGGAAGAATAGAAGTTATTCTAAAAATTGTCGTAGACCAGAGTACTGAACAGGTCATCTGGATTTCAGAAGTTCAAACTTCCCTGTGAAGGTTTAAATTCCACCTTTAATATAGGAGACTAAGTTTTTGTTACTTATTTGTTATTCTTTGTTGTTTATGACTGTCCACCCCCAAAACCAAAATAATCAACTGTTTACTAAATTGTACATTTCTTAGTACTTTGACCAATTTAGTGAAGTCATTTAACTGTTCTAAATTTCATAATGGAATACTGAAGAATTTTATTCTTCTATTCAAATAATTAAAATTTTAGGTCACAAGATGGTAAGGCAGACTAACCTGAAAGTAATTTGTTAGTGCTGGTGCTAAAGGTGAAACAGTGTGCTGGGTATAATGGCACAGCCCTTTAATCCCAGGCTGAGGCAGGCAGGTTTCTGTAAGTTTAGGGCCAGTCTGGTCTCCAAGCCCCAGCAGGGGTGCATAGTGAGACCCTGCCTCAAAAACAAAACAAAAAGACAAAATAGTATTAAAGTAAGCCTTTTTTTTGTTTGTTTGTTACAATGTTTGTGACCCCCCCTTAAGACAGTTTAGAATTCATTGAAACAAAAATAAATAAATACATACACCAATAAATTTTGGTAAGCTAAAAAAGATGGTTAAAAAAAATGCTGAGATCTCCTGAGACCAGCTGAAGCACAGGTACCGGGGCGCGGGCTAAAGAGCACCCACGCCCCCCCACGCCAACTGGGATTATGAAGGCATCTGAAAGAGGCAAGCAAAGCAAGCCTTCAACACAGTGAAGAGGCATTTAGGACTCACACTGGAATACAGGCAAGGAGAAGCCCATATGCCAGGAACACGAAGAAGAGACAACACCGGAAAGGGGCAGGATAATCCTGCACCAAGCTCTACCAACCCTATGGAAGATTCCTACAGTGGGATCCCTCTGGGGATGCCCCAGAACACAGATATCAGAAACACAATTGGGAACATATTTAAAGAACTACAAGATTATAAAGAGCAAATCAAGGAACTAAGAAAAGAGAATGAAAAACTCAAGAAGGACCTAGAGAGAGAGAATGACAAACTCCAGAAGGAAGTAGAAACACTGAAAAGGTCCCATGCTGAAAAAGATAAGGAAACCAACCAGGGAGGCAAAGAGCTACAGGAAGAGATTGAGAAGCTCCAAAAGGAAGTAGAAATACTAAAGAAATCAGAAGAGGAAATGAAAAGGGAAATCAAACACTCATCCCATCAAGAGGAAAGGAATGGAAAAAGCCTCAGAAGCAGAATGGAGGAAGCAGAACAAAGAATATCAGACCTGGAAGATAACACAGAACAACTAAAAACCTCAAGGAAAGATAATGAATATTTTAAAAATACACAAAAGTGGAACAACCAGGAACTGTGGGACTCTATGAAAAGATCAAACCTCCGCACCATAGGAATAGAGGAAGGAGAAGAATCCCAAGAGAATGGTATTGATCAGATCTTCAACAGAATAATAGATGAAAACTTCCCCA